>RJWM01019749.1:0-38394 GCA_004363535.1 Dasyprocta punctata | reverse complement strand
CTGTCAATCTGAACAGCCCCCTTAAAGGTAACAATATACAATGTTGCAACCACTGTAAAATTCCAACCATCTACAGTACTAAACCTACAATTTTACAGTATTGGATATGTTGTTGTTGTTTGCTGATCTCTTTAGTTTTCTGTTTCTTTTATGTATGATCATACTTTTATGCTTTATTGGTTTCACTCTGAACTATTTCCCTTGGTTATATTAGATCTGATGTTATGGGTACTTATTTCAATGATAACAAGAAGTACTCTAAGGGGAAAAGAAGGAAGGAAGAGAAAAGGATAAAGACATAAATTTATAAATATTCATAAATAAGACAGTTAAAAAAATCGTATTGCTAAATACAATAGCTATTGAAAAAGAAAAGTTAATATACCTGAATTGATGAATCTTACATGTCTATATCTGTCAATATCCCCAACCCCTAGGAAGGTAATGATATGCAATATTGTAACTACTGCCAAACTTCAACCACCTCAGTGAGTAAACCTACAATGTTATCGTATCAGATCTGTTGTTGTTGTTTGTCTGTCTTTTTTGACTTTTATTTCTAGCTTCTGTATCTATTTTCTCTTAAATAAAAAAAAAAGAGTATAAAAAAAATCATGATAGACTTTTCTATAATCTAATGTGAATGAAATAGTACATTGTGCAGGCTTCCATGCATGGCTTTTTCCACTTAGCACAACACTTTTGATATTAATGCATGTTCTCATGTGTGCTAGGTATTTTTTTGTTACTACTGAATAATATTCCATACAATGGATGTGTAACGGTTTGTGTATACATTAATTAGGAATTTGATTTGTTACGAGTTTCAGCTATTAGCAACCAAGTTGCTGCAAATATTTAAGTACAACATTTCTAAGGACATACATTTTCATTTCTCAGTGGTAGCTACCAAGGACTGGAATTTCTGAGTTACCTGGTAAATGTACGTTCAGCATTAAAGGAAACTACCAAGACATTCACCCAAATCACTAAAGTATTTTGCATTCTGAACAGCAGTGACATGGGTTCAGACATTCTGTACTTTTGCCAGAATTCTCTGTTGTTGAATCTATTTGTCTTTGTTTCATTTTAGCCATTCCAACAAGAAGGGAGTGGTATGTTATTATAGCTTTCACTTACCTTTCACCAGTAAATAGTAATGTTGAACACAGTTTCATGTGTTTATTTTCCATTTACATATATCCTTTTGTGAATTATATGTTCCAATTATTTATCCTAATTGGTTTTCTCCTCACTAATTTATAAGAGTTACTTATATATTCTGAAGACAAATCCTTTGCAAGATAACTGTTTTGAAAATGTTTCCTCCAAAGCCAAGGTAAGCAGTTTTATTTTCTCAGGAACACCTTTCGAAGAGTAAATGGTTTTGACAGTTACCAATTTTTTTTGTTTTACAGTGTATGCTTTTTATGTATCCTGATAAATCTATATTTAGCTCATGGTCACATAGAACATGTTCTTATAGTTCTTTCTATAAATGTATAATATAAGTTTATGTGTACATCTATGTTTATTTTTAGTAAATGTTTATATATGACATGAGTTATGGTCCAAGTTAAAATTTTTTTCCATCTGTGTGTCAAAACATCCAACACTAATTGATAAAAAAAATTTTTTCTTGTCTTCATTGAATTACTTGGGTAACATAGTTAGAAAATTATTTAATCCTATATGCATGGGACAATTTCTGGATTCTACTCTTTCCATTAATGTTTAGTGTCTATTAATATGCAAATAAAACATTGTATTAAACCTCATTAATGTGAACCTTCCTATGTAATTCTTCTTATCCAAAATTGTTTATTCAAAGACCTTTGCACTTCAGTGTAAGTTTTGGGAAAACCTTACCAATACTGTATCTAAAATAAGCCCATTCCACTTTCATTGTTACCTGCAATATAAGTGAAAGATAACCATGAACCCCTAATAGTCCAAGTTCTGGTAAGATGAAAAATGGTGCAGAAAGAATACTCCTTCCAAAGCCAGTTCCCACACACCTCCCTCGCACAACCACAGACCATTGATCCATCTCTTCTTCCTTTAAGAGCATGATAAATCTTCATTACATTATAATTTATGTATGAACTATATTTATTTACCTTCATGTCATTATTTAGTACATACCTACACATCAGTTTTCAAGGAATACTGTCTTAATTTATAGAAATTATGAAAACTTAGATAAGAACCATCTGAGGGTTGCATCTGAGCTAAAGAAATGGAGCAAACGGAGACAAATTACTCATGAAACTCAGCTCCGTAGAACAGTGAAAGGGGTTGATACCTAGAAAAGCAAAGCGCAGAAGAGGAAAAAAAGTTTGTGGTTGCTGCTTTGGCTGGGAGACTTGCACGAGTCTACTTGCTAGGAATGAAAAGCTGACCCGACAGCACGAGAATAGTTGATGGAGAAGTACAAGAATCATAGCAAGGAGGATGGTCTGCCTTAGCGAGAGGTAGGGACTGGGAGGAGTGTGGATGCAGACTGCTACAATTCAGGTGGGGGGAGCAGTGAAGTAGAGAGAGCTTGACCTAATAGTTACCATTTTCTTCTTGAAAAAACTATCTGGGACCTGAAGACACTGTGAATTTCAGGACTTACTAGTTGTTCAAAGGGAAAAAGTAGACTTTTGGGTATGTTTTATCTGATGATTGCTTTTAACAGCAAAACAAGATTTTGACTTATTTGGATAATATTGCTCAACTTCTAGGAGGGCTCAATGATGGTAGCCCCTTACAAAACACTTAAGTCTTGATGCTTAGGTAGCATCAAGATTAGGAGTTTCTCAAGTTCAAAGATAACTGGAAAGAGAAAACATTAGTTCCTGTCTGATTTGGTCAACATGGTCTCATACAAGTGGGCTTTGGGTTCCTTACAATAAAATAAAAGAATTGTGGAAGATATTTTGTATTCCCTTCCAGCTTTAGAATTCTATGACCTGCGGCTTTTCTAGAACTTAAAAAGCAAGAAAGTAAAACTTGGGGAATTGCTATTATAAAAGTTTCTCCTGTGTCAAAGAGCAAATAGATGAATTGAAATTAAAGACAAAATACATACTGATGAAATTAACAGAGCAGCTATACTGCAAAGTGTAAAGAGAATGATCAGATCCTAGAGGCCCGGCAACACAGGTACCATGAGGTAGAATCTAATTCCAGTCATGACTCCTAGAACAACTCCGTGACTTCTGAAAGACACTGGCATCATTTTCCATAATAAGAAGCAAAAATAATACGCTCTTTTTAACATTAATCATGTGATTCATCATAACAATTTATGTCAACTATTATTAGTACATTGCACTTTGGAAACTCTGCTTTGGCTCTCAGTAAGTTAAAAGTATTTCAATCATAAATCTATTCTAACAATGAAATAACAAACAAATTAAACAGCTAAGATCAGTTACATTGATAGAAATCTATTCAGCATTTCTTATGTAACTCAGATTTTTGTTACTGAAATAAGAAAAGCATGTTTTGGAACAAAGACAGGTTAGTTTCTGCTCTGGGACAGGTACACAGAAAATGGTTCTCCAAAGAATATAGTACACTCTAACCTTCTAAGTGGTATAGTAAGTATTAATGGAACTATCAAAGAGAGAAAAATGACCAGCCCTTAAGATATCATATACTTCTATCAACTGAGAATTATTTACTTTAATTCAATAAGATTATATAGGGTATACAAAGCTCAGATGCCCTTCGGTAGATAACCTATCTTAAGTCCTTGGTTTAAATGGATGCTTAAAATTCAAACGTTAAACTAATTAATTAAAAGTAAAATTACAGGTTCTGAATCCAAGGGGATGTTAACAAATAAATTAAAGGTAACAAACGGGTGAGCACACTATCCACAAATGGTGAGTGATAATTATGACCAAATATCCAGCCATACACTAGACAGCTCTCTCTTTCAAATTTCACATTTCAGTCAAGTAGGAATGTGACCATCCCCACTGTACATTTAAATAAACAAAGCTGAAAGCCCTAGGTCGCAGAGCTAATAATAAAGATCGGGACACAAAACCAGGTAGTCTCACCACCCCCAGTTGGTACATCACTCCTTCATTCCAGTCCCACTGTTCTTAATTCTTGTGTGTGTGTGTGTGTGTGTGTGTGTGTGTGTGTGTTTTCAAACTGCTGCATAGACCTTTACTTGTAAAACATGGTGAATATTTCACACTGCATCTCCTCTGGAAGTTTGCATACAATTCTTCCTTCTGCTTGTCTGTCTCTTCATTGCATTCAGTCGTTAATATCACTTAAAATTCTCTCATGAGACTCTCCTCTCAACTCTGGTTATTGCTTACTTCAATTATTCATTCATTGATCAATATGTTTACTTTGTCTTCCAGGGGAGAGTGAAAGTACCTAGAGATTGAGAACACATATATTTCAGTCACAGTGTCCACTTTGTTCCTTGATTCAATTGGTTCGGGTACTTGAGTTACCACAGTAAGAAAAACACAACTGACACTATGCATGTTTGCTTTTGTGGTACTTTCTACTCTATCACTCATTAAATTCCAGAATTCTCTGGTCTTCAGGGCAAGAAAGGCTTGGATTTTCATTCTATGCAAATAATCACATTTTCATGACCTCAAACACATGTATTACTTATGAATAGTATACACATTAAATGATCTCTCTGTAAAAACAATCTTTTCACAAACATGTAAAGCAATAAAAAGCAAATGAATTATCTTCAGAAGTTTTAGTTTCATTGAAGTAGAAGAATCTATCAAGATTTTGGGGTTTTGTTTTTTGTTTGTTTGTTTGAGACAAGGTTTCACTATGTAGCTCAGGCTGGTCTTGAAGTTGCTTATGTAGCTCAGACTGGCCGCAAACTCATGACAATTCTCCTGCTGAGTGCCGGGACCACACGTGGGCACCACCATGCCCCGGCAAGGTTTTTAAAATAAGCAAATATGACATTGGATTTTGCCATAAGGGCAGAAAATAGTCATCAAGCTTCAAATTTCAGAATTCCTGTAGCTCTTTTATAATTTGAAAGCCCAGCGATTCTATATTCCTCATCTTCTCAATGGTGTTTTTCAGACTTTTACAATATTTATACCTTGTTTATGTTTTGAAAGGTTGAACTTTAGCACTCTTGACCTTGCCAAATGGATGTCTATGCAGTGTTGGCATAGTACACTGTTGGTATGTTCAGGCCTAGCAGGACCGGGAAGCCAGAGAACGCTCTCAGCGGAAAGGGGTGGGCTGTATCCATCACTTACACCAAGAGTGATGCATGTGTAGCCACACAATTGTAGCTTTTCCATTAGGATGTCTACTGAATACAACTACCCCAAATCAAAGGTAGCTTCTTAGCAAAAATACGCCATAGCCCATAACGCCGGTGTAGGTAGTCTCGGGTGCCCTACCAAAGCATCAGACACACAGCACACCAGGAAGGTCACGCCCAGGTACTGAGCTGTCTGGCACCACATAAAAACACAAATATTTTCACAAGCCACACGAACTCCCCTTGGCTCCCATCCCAAACATATTTCATATTGTGAAGCATTTTCCCTAAAATTTATTTTATTTTGTTTTATTTTGAGCTGTTAACTTTGAGTTACATACAGTGTAAATATTATAGCAGGAAAAGAAGACCCTTAAATAACAAAATTTACACACCATTTTGCAGTTTACCAAGCACTGTCACACAGGAGCCTCATCTAATCCCGTTAACCCTATGAACTGTATGATGCCTGATCTCATTTGAAAAGTGAGCAAACAAATCTCCTATGAATGGTGGGTCAAAGGCCAGATAAGCAATAATGTGACACAACAGAGACTCATGCAAAGATATCAGTTCTAAGATTATTGTTCTTGCCCCTCTGTGACCTAAAGGGAGATAAATTCGTTTGCATTTTAAAGGCAAAGATCCTATTGCCTTAGTTCATTTTCTGTTCCTTAGCAAAATAGTGGAGAACGGATAAGACAAGAGGTTTCTTTTTTGGCTTCCATTCTAGAGATGGAGAAGTCCAAGATCAGGTGACTGCATTTGGCGATGGTCACCTGGTGTTTTAGCTGTGGCAGAAAATAACAGCGAGCAGGTGCATGAGAGAGAGAGAGACAAAATACACGAGACATCCTTGCTTTATAACAACCCACTCTTGTGGGACTAATCCAGTCCCACGAGAGCAAGAGCAGGCTCCCTGAGAAAGGCACCAATTCATTCACAAAGGTGCCACTCCCAAGGCATGGGCTCCTCCAAAGGCCCCCTGAAACTACCACAGAGCAACTGCATTTCAGCATGAGCTTCAGAGGAGGCAAATCACATCCAAACTACAGCATCTATTAAATTTCAAATAATCCTGCCATGACTTGCATTATTAGATCATTTCTCTTTTAAAACCTTTATTGAAAAGAATTCTGGGTATGTGTACTCACCCACACGTATATATAAAAACATACAAAACATTAAAAGCATCCTTTATCATTCTTCTATTAACTGGCCCTTTCACATGCACACATCTCCCTCCAAAGGGTTGCCATCAGCAAGAAAATTCTATTCAAAGCTGTATTTTAACCTACTTTTATATCATCGGCCTTTTATCATGCAGCTATTCAATATTTTTAAAAATGGTTATTGACTATATGGTAGCCCACTGTCTTTACCATTGGCATATTAATATATATTGCAATTATGTCTAGGTTCCCACTAGAGAAAATTCTGCTAAGAATACAAGATTTCTCCACTTCTGGGAAAAAACTCATCATTGAGTAGCCATGGTAATAAGGTCAGCTAGACTTAAACTTACATCATTGGTCAATGACAACTTGCTTCCAATCAAAGATAGTTCAGGAGTCTAAAGCCAGCCCACTGGAAATAGCTTCCCATTGGTTACCATACTTCTAGAGTCAGCCAGTTAGGGACAGACATGCACTGGTAGCCATTATTCTACAATTCAGGGCCAACCCACCACTAAACAGCCACACTTCAGAAGGTCTCCCCATTCCCAGACACTGCCCTTCCGAAAACTATATAAAATCAGCTTCCTGCTTTGCTCACAGGGCTATGCCACACAAGAGAGGTTCTCCTTTGCTTCAAAAGGGAATGAATTCCATATTTAGTTTCAGATATTGAATAGTGGTCACTTCTTCTGTGACATGATAATTTATCCACATAGATATGTTCTTTATTTTAATTGTTTAAGAATAAGTATTCAGTAGAGTTTTTCTTAAGAGTTATTTCATTTTTACAATGCCATCATCCATGGATAAATACATCTGTTATATAAGAACTTCAATATTGGGGGCTATTCAATTCTGAAATGTTTGCTGGCTTAGTAGGTAGAAATGGATATATAGTAGTTTAAGGTTATTTTAATTCATTTTCTAGATCATTTTTAAGAGCATGGATTAACATAATGGTGTAAGACCACAAAGGAACCCAGGAAAAGGAACTGGGAAGGTGAAAAATAAAAGCTACCTCTATCATGGATCTGACTATTAATCACAAGAGAAGACAATCTATACAATGATTAACCAGCACACATACTTGTTATAAATGGCTCGTGCTGTAAAACACACACTGAGACCGAGATCAGCAATCCAGAAAAGTATTAGTGCGACTCTGGACCCACATTTATGGAGGTGACAACTGGGAGGCAGGCCCAGGGACAGAGATGCTAAGCTTGGGAAGCATACACACTACGGCCCCAAATAACCCTCTGGCTGCCCCTATCCGGGGAGGAGGGGCTAGATCTTTTAATGCTTTACACTCATTATCCTTTGAACACTAACAAATGGGTCCCCTGAAGAGGAAAAAACCTTGATGAAGTCAAATGACAAAAGGGATTCCTGAGGGTCAGGCCATTGATCTGCCCTGAGAAGTCACCAAGGGGTTTAACTTAAGAGCACTGAATGAAGGGACCCTACTGAGTTACGGACAGGACCAAGGGGATGGAGAAGAGTGGGAAACAGTCAGAGTCCAGCGACAGGGAGAAGTTGCTACCACCTTGAGGTCTGAGGGACAGAGAAGGGGCACAGTGCTACCTAGGACCTGGTGAGAAGAGTCAGGAATGAGGGGCCATCACCTTATTCTTCATGGAAGAACGCAGCCTTTCCAGCACCATGGACAGGCAGCGGGGAAGAGAGGTCATAAACGCTTCCACTCTGCTCTCTGCCTTCCCTGCCTTCTGCTGTCTCCTGCAGCCCAAATCAGCTAGAATCCTTAGGGCAGGCAGACCATCCCTCTCTGGGCTGCTGTAACCAAAGACCAAGGACTAAGTGGCCATGCACAGTAGAAATTATTTCTCCTGGTTCTGGAGGGCAGGAAGTCCAAGGACAGGTCTTGGGCAGATTTGGTGTGCAGAAAGGGCCCATTTCCAGGCTCCTCAACTGTGCCTTTTCGCTGGGTTTTCACGTGGCAGACTGGAGGGGTGGCACAGCTCTCTGTGAACCACTTTTATTCATCAGTTCTCATGACCTCATCAACCCCTGAAGGCCCCACATCTTGTGACCATCATTTTGAGGGTGAGGATTTCAACACATGAATTTAGGGGGAGGGCACAGACATGCAGACCGGAACAGGAGCTCCTAGAGGTCAGCCTCCCGGAGCACGGAAAATGGAAAGTGAGTCCAGTGATAAAACAGACTAACCAGCACAGGCGGGAAGATGTGGCCCCTGGAAAAGACTTGCATTGCCCTGGCGGCTGCCTGCTCAGGCCAGGATGATTCACCTCCGTGCCTGGTCTGAGTGCAGGACACTCACAGAGCAACAAGTGTTCAGCGGCCAGCATCACTGAAGGGAGGCTGAAGCACCACAGCTTTAGCCACTGGGCAGATTGCTTTTCCCCAGTCAGACTCCAAATCTAGTCCACGAAGGTACCAAGAGTAAAAGGCCAGACACATCAGAACCACCTTAACACGTCTTGAAGACACTATGACACTTGCATTTCCTGACCTTTCCATGATGCAAGAAAAAAGCAAAGATCAAGAGTAGCATTAACTTCAGGATGGTGTGAGGAACCATGAGAAGTGAGAGAAAAGATGAATATAACTAATGTTCAAAAACTGAGCAGATATGCTGGGCAAGGTGGCACATGGCTGTAATCCCAGCACTTGGGAGGCTGAGGCAGGAGGATCACTGTGAGTTTGAGGCCAGTCTGAGACCCTATCTCAAAAACCAAAACAAACAAACAAAAAAATCAAAACAAAAAAGAAAGAAGTTGAGCAAGTAAAGAGCCCTTACATTTGATTAGGAATTGGTATTCATTAAATGTATAAGCGGCCTTGAGTTAGAGCACAGTGTACAAGTCTCTCCCTCTCTTCTGGATTCCTTGTATGACCACAGTGCAGGCTTAGCCTTGTACCTGACATGCAACCCCCTTTAAATCATTCATGCTTCTATTTATGCATACCCAGTGCCTACGCATCTACCTCACTGAGTTCAAAGCAATCCTCTCCTTTCCAAACCTGCCTCAAGTCACGCCTTCTCCAGACTTCTGCTCCCTCCACTCCAAACTCAATCTCATCTGTGGTTTCTTAATATTTTTGACACATGCTGATGCCATGATATTAAATTCGGTCTAGGTGTTTTGTTAGTGGACTTATTTCTTTCCTTACTAAGCTGCTTATTTTACCTCTCTGGCAAGTGCTTAGCATTTTTTAAACAAAGGAAATGGCCGAGTAAATTTCACATGAAACCTAGGGGGAACTCGCACACCTGAGCTTGCTACACAGTCCTGATGTGTTGGCGCCAGGCTGGTCCCTGGGGCTCACTCCACCCCTCCCTGCTTTGGTTTATATTTCAAGGATGTTGACTTTTGAACACCACATTTCCCAGGCACCCGTGTCTTCTGGCTTCAGCCTGGATAGAGCCGAGAGAATCACTGATGAGAGACTAGAGGGTGAGCCCAGAGGAGAAACGGGCCGACCTTTCTGTCTCTCAGTTCTGTCACTGCTAAAACGAAGACAGTGAAGCACAGCACCAGTAAAGATGAGTGTGTACAGCTCAGATAATAAACAGTGCCCATCGCTCCCTAGTAAATGAGTCATTCTCAGTTAAGTATTTTCTACATGTTTTCATACTGACCTTAGAATCTAACTTTTCTCTGATCACATTAATTCAAAACTGTTACACGGAAACATATTTTCTACATGAAGATTTTTTCAAACTCTGTGAATAGAAGCAATAGATGTTAATAATTTTATATGTGTATGGCATGTCCCAAAAAATGCAAGTTTATTAGTCAAATAGCTGAGGGATCTTATCATTAGAAAACACTTATCACCAATGATTTAAACCACTTATTGATGAGGACCCTGAAGACACAGAATACCCATGTACTTGCACTGACACAAAAAGACTGTAGTAAAGTCTGTACTTTTGTGGACTGGGGATAAAGCTCAGCAGTACAAGTACCTGCCTGGCAAGCGCAAGGTCCTGAGTTCAATTTCTGGTACCAAAAAAAGATTTACTTTTGAAATTGAATAAACCTTACCCTACAATGGGATTTTATACATACAAGGGTGTATGTGTTATGCAGTTATGTCCATGTGTGACTGTGTTAATATTTGCTTTAACCACATGACAAAATATGTTTTTCTACAATGTGTAGATATTCATAAAAAGCTTTAAGACACTCAACAACAGATACTAACATGTTCTTAGGGACACTGTTTGAGTTCATTAAATTTCTCTAAGATCTGATGCAGACTTCTGGGAAGATGGTATCACAGTGAACAGGAAAGAAACAGCCTCTCCAAGATTTGGTGCCCAGACAATGGAATACAGCATAGAGAAGAAAGCGGGATCCGAAGCAAGAATTGCAGCCCACAGGGAGACTGGAGGGAGAGAGATCTCCACACAGAAGAAGGAGGTGGTAAGTGGCATGGTCTCCCTGAGGCCCGACTTGTGGGACAGGAGGGGCAGCTCGAACCTGCAGACACACAGTGACTACTGTCTACCCCCGAGTTCTCCATGGAGACCCACGCCAGTGGAGTGGAGTGGTGGACACAGTGGACTGTAGTGGCTGGTGAGTTATGTGGGTTCAGCGATTGGCAGTTGCCATCCTGGGGAGGGGCCAACTGAGTTTGGAACTCAGAGCAACCGTGGGCTGGCTCTGTCGAATGGCTGCGAGGGTCAGGGTGAACCAGAACCACGTTCAAGTCAGTAGGTCAGGGAGCCAAGCTCAAGCCAGAGCAAGCACATGGAGTGCTACAGGCTGAACAAATGGGGTTTCAGCCTCACAGCCAGAAACTAGTCCGAACTTCAGGGACCTGGAGGTGCAGGCTTGCTGGAATTACCTCTGCTCATCTGTAAATCGACAACTGGCTTGCTGAGATTAATCAGCACAGATCTGAGTTTTGTGTGTCCACTCTGTTTACCAATGTGACAGAGGAAACATGCCTGGAAATAGACTTTTATTTTTTCTTATTTTCTTTTTTTTTTTACTTGATTTTTCTTTTATATGAGTGTGAACATTGTTTCTAGTTTTCCTGTCGTTGTTCTGTTCTTGTTTTCATTTCATCTTTCTCTCTTTCCCTTGTTTCTTCTTCATCAGTTTCCCAAAGTTTGAATAATCTTCCTTTGTCTTCCAGCCTTGCTTCTAACTCCTTCTTTTTCTTTTATTTTTCCATTTTCTTCCCCCTACCCCTTTATGTAGCTTCTCCCCTGAGGGTAAAGTCACCGTATTAAGGGCATATTTACTGTACATAATTTTCTGGTTTGGTTTAGATTTTGTTAAATAACCACAAATCTATGGGTAAAGGTCATAAATTAATAGTTTTCACAGTTTGTTGTTTTCTAGACTGTGTTTAATGTCATTATTGTTGATTATATTATTTTATATTTAATTGTTCTACTCAGTTGTTCTTTCTGGTATGCCAAACTAGACTAACTAACAATCATAAACGATACTATAAGCTAGTGCCAAATAATCAGCAGGTAGGCCAAATAGGCAGCAAATTCTCATAGCCAATAAATTGAAGAGGTAGGATCTTGCAACAGACTCAAAACACAAAGTCCAGCTATACCGGGAAGACATCTCTGAAAAGCAGTCACTTTCTAAAGGTTCTCAATACTAGCAAAAAAGCTAAATGCCATAAGCAATTTACAAGCATCAATCTAGGTAGGAATTAAACTTAAAAAAATTAGAAAATGAGAAGACATGAAAGCAAGATGCAACCACAGACTTCACCAAAGACAAACCCAGGGTGCAATGAGGTGGAACAACTCAAAAGGCACCCACCTGGACTCTGAAGTGGTAACAACAGAAATGACAAAGCAGATTAAAAGGGTCCTGGAAAAAAATCAAATCAGAAATAATTTCTTAGCCAGGCATGGTGGCGCACGCCTTTAATCCCAGCACTCGAGAGGCTGAGGTAGGAGGAGAGTTGTGAGTTCGAGGCCGGCCTGGGCTACATTGCGAGCGCAAGGCCAGCCTGAGCTACATAGTGTGACCCTGCCTCAAAAAACTAGGCCTGGGAGTTTGCCTCAGTGGCTTAAGCGCCTCTCTGGCAGGTGTGAGGCTGTGAGTTTGATCCCCGGTGCCGCAAAAACAAATAAAATAAAAATAATAATTATTATTATTATTTCTT
This sequence comes from Dasyprocta punctata, assembly GCA_004363535.1. Lineage (NCBI taxonomy): Eukaryota > Metazoa > Chordata > Mammalia > Rodentia > Dasyproctidae > Dasyprocta > Dasyprocta punctata. The sequence continues at coordinate 25,818 of RJWM01019749.1, read as the reverse complement.
AGATAACTACAGAGATGTTGTTCATAGTGAAGGACATGATTAATGATTCTAGAGCAGATACAGATAAAAAAATAGAGGACTTTAGAAAAATGATGGCAGCTGTGAACACCCAACATAGGAAAGAAATAGAATCCATGAAACAGATTCGAACAGAGAGCTAGGAGATTAAAAATCCCATTGAAAGTACATGCACTAGAATGAGCCACTGTGAGGACAGATATCAGATATGGAAGACAGGATTGTGGTTAGCAATCCTGAAAAGAAAGATTTCTTTAAAATAACAAGGGAAAAAATAGCAAGGGACCACAAGAAATCAATCCAGCAGCTGCATCAGACTCAATGAAAAAACAAGAGATGGAGGGAAAAGACAAAAAAAAAAAAAAAACTGTTCACAGAAGTCATGGCAGAAAACTACCCAAGCATAGAAAAAAATTCTGATATACAGATAAGTGACGCATATGGAATTCCAACTAGCCATGACCAAAAACTATGTACCCCAAGGCATGTAACAGTCAAGATTCCAGAAATTCAACATAGAAACAGAGTATTTGAAAGCTGTTAAAGAAAAGTAAAACCCATCAGAATCATAGCTAACTTCTCAACACAAACTCTCAAGTCAAGGAGAGCTTGGAGTGAAGTATTTCAAGCCCTAAAACAGGACAGTCTGCAGCCCAGATCAATGCACCCTGAAAAAGTGTCTTTCAAAATTGATAGAGAAATATGATACTTCCTTGATAAAGAACACCTGAAGAAATTCATGACTACCAAACTAGCACTCCAGTGTTCCAAAGGACATTCTAGAGAGAGATAATGAGGACTGCAACTTCATGAACCCCAGCAGAATGAACGCACTAGGCAAGGCAAGTAATTAAACAGAGGGGAGTGAGGGAACCACCAACAGGAAAACAACATGTAAAGGATAAGTCAATACATATCAACTATAACCATCAATGTAAATTATCTCAATTCACCAATCAAAAGAAACAGATTAGCAGAATGGATCAAGAAGCAGAACTTAGCAATATGCTGCATATAAGAAACACATTTAGTTCAAAAATAAACTCATAGACTAAAAGTCATAGGAAGGAAAATATTCCATGTGACAGGAACCCAGAAAAAAGTGGGGGCAGCTTTTCTCTTTTCATACAAAGTGAATTTCAAGCAAAGACTGATTAAGAGAGACAAAGTCACTACATACTTGTTAAAGGAACAAGTCAAGAGGAAGAGATTACCAATCATAAACACATATGCAGCAAATATCAGCACACCCAACTATATAATACAAATATTAATGGACATGAAAACTCAAATAGGCACTGATACAATTGTAACAGGGGACCTCACTACTCCACTGTCAGAAGTAGGCAGATCAACTAAACAAGGAGCAACAAAGAACTATCAGAACCGCACTAAACCTCTGAACAAATGAATTTAGTCGATGCTGCAGAGTATTCCACTCAACGTCAGAATCCACATTCATCTCAACTGTGCATGGGCATTCTCCAGAGCATACCACATACTAGCTCATAGACCAAGCTTAAGGAAATGCAAAGGAATTGAAATTATCCCCTGCATATTATCAGACCATAGTGCAATTAAACTGGAAATCAATGACAAAAGAAACCACAAAAACTGCATAAACACAGGGAAATTAAATAACACCTTTATGAACAACCAATGAGTCACAGATGAAATTAAACAAGAAATTAGAGAGTTTCTACAATTAAATGATAATGCTAATACAACACACTTGAATTTATAGGACCCAATGAAAGCAGTCCTACAAGGGAAATTTATAACAGTGAACTTCCATATCTGAAAAGCAGTGAGCTCAATAAAACTACCTGATGTTGAACCTCAAGCTTCTAGAAAAAGAAGAGCAAGTCAAACCCAAAGCTCATATGAGGGGGGAAATTATTAAGATCAGAGCAGAAATTAATACAATTGAGACTAGGAAAACAATATAAAGAATCAATTTGTTGAAGAGTCTGTTCTTTGAAAGATTTAATAGAATTGACAAACTCTTAGCCAACCAAAAGGGGGGAAAAAGGCTCAATTCATGCAATTAGGAATGAAAAGGGGTAAAATCACAAGTCCTATAGAAATTCAGAAGATTATCAATGCTTACTTTCAAGAACCTGTACTCTAATAAGATGGGAAATACAGAAGAAACCAGGTGTGGTGGTGCACGCCTCTAATCCTAGAACTTGGTAGGCTGAGGCAGAAGGATCCTTGCAAGTTTGAGACAAGCCTGCGCTACAAAGTGAGCTCAAGGCCAGCCTGAACTGCATAGCAAGACCTTTTCTCAAAATGATACACAAAAACACACACGCACACACACATACACCAAAAAAAAAAAAAAAAAACAGAGAAGAAATGGACAGATTATAAGGTATATATGAATTACTAAAGCTCAATCAAGAAGACATAAAAATTTTAAATAACCCAATATCAGTCAATGAAATTGAAGATGTAATTAAAAACCTATCAACAGAGAAAAGCCTAAAATGATGGATTCACTGCTGAATTCTACAGAAATTTAGAGAAGACTTAATGCTACTACTTCTCAAACTCTTTAATGCGACTGAAAGGGAAGTTATGCTCCCTAATTCATTCCTGGAAGCAATCATTACCCTGATTCCAAAACCAAAGGAGAATCCAACCATAAAAGAGAACTATGGACCAATCTCTCTCATGAACATAAATGCAAAAATCCTCAATAAGATATTGACAAACAGAACACAGCAAATCATCAAGATTATTCATCATGACCAAGTAGTATTTATTCCAAACTTTCAGAGACGGTTCAACACATGTAAATCAATAAGAGGAATATACTATATTAACAGAGCCAAGGACAAAAAACATACGTCACCTCAATAGATACAGAGAAGGCATTTGACAAAGTCCAACAGCTATTCATGATAAAGACTCATTATAAAATTGAACTAGATGGTCTTTATGGCAATCTTATAAAAAATCAATTTAATCAACAAAAAAATCTTATAAAAGTCATCTATGACAAACCAATAGCCAACATCAAACTAAATGTACAAAAACTGAAAGCCTGCAGTCTAAAACCAGGCATAAGACAAGGATGTCCACTATCACCCCTCCTATTCCATATAGTTCTAGAAACATTAGCCAGAGAAATTAGACAAGAGAAATAAAAGGAATAGGAGTAGGAAAGGAAGAAGTTAAGATATAATTATGTGCAGATAACATGATACTCCATATAGAAAGCCCCAAAAACTCCACCAAAAGACTTTTAGATTAATAACCAATTTCAGCAGTGTAGCTGGATGCAAATCCAACACTCAAAAATAAGGCCTTCCTGTATACAATAACAAACTCACTGAGGAGAAATTAGGGAAACAACACCTTTCACAATATCATCCAGAAGCATGAAATACCCAGGAATCAACCTAGTGAAAGAAATAAAAGTCCTTTACATTGAAAACTACAGTACTCTGAAAAAAGGAACTTGAAGATATCAGAAAATGGAATAGTATCCCTTGTTCTTGGGTTGGAAAAGTCAGTGTAGGAAAATGGCCGTACTTCCAAAATTGTTATACAGATTTTATGCAATCCCAATCAAATTATCAACACCATGTTTCACAGAATCGGAGACAGATCCTAAAATTCATTTGGAACCAAAAGAGACCTAGAAAAGCAAAAGCAATTCCAAGCAACAGAGGCAAGGCCGGGACAACACAGTACCTGACTTGAAATTATACTATAATGCTTCTGTGATAAAAACAGCATGGTACTGGGAAAAATAACAGATCCAAGGATCAATGAAACAGATTAGAAGTTGCAGAAACAACTCCAAACGTAACAGAGCCACCTTATCTTTGACAAAAGAGCCAAACACATTCACTGGGAGAAAGATAGCCTCTTTAATAAATGATGCTGAAAAAATAAATAATTAATGCTGGAAAAACTGGCTTTCCACATGCTGAAGATTAAAACTAGACTCGTATCTTTCACTATGCACTAAACTAAAATTGAAATGAATCAAATATCTAAATATTAAAACAGAAACACTAAATATTCTAGAAGATAGAGTAGGTGAAAGTCTTGAAGACATTTGTGTAGGCAAACACTTTATGATCAAAACCCTGATTGCACAGGAATGATCACAAAGAATCAGTAAGTGGAATCTCATCTTAATAAAAAGCTTTTTCATAGGAGAAAAAACACCACAAGTGTGGAAAAAAATTGCAAGCTGTTCCTCAGAAAAGGATTAAAATCTAGAATATATAAAGAACTCAAAAAAATAAGGCTTCCCTAAATTTAAAGACCCAACCCAAAAAAATGGGCTTCTGAAATGCATAGGAAAGTCTCAGATGAAGAAATAGCAACAGTAAATAAATATACCAAAAAAAATGTTCAACATCACTGGTCATTTGAGAGATGCAAATTAAAACAATGCTAAATTCCATCTCACCCCAGAAAGAATGGTTATCATCAAGAAATCAACCAATAACAAATGCTGGAGAAGCTATGGGGAAAAAGAAATCCTTCTCCACTGTTGGCGGGAGAGTAGACTGGTGCAACCACTGTAGAAATCAGTGTGGAGCTTCCTCAAAAAACTAGGACTACAGGTTCCATTCAACCCAGTTATGTCCCTTCTTGATCTCTTTCCTAAAGGATTAAAAGTATCATACCATAGCAATATATGCACACCTATGTTATAGCAGCACAGATTGTAATAGCCAGATCTTGGAAACAGCACAAATGCCCATCAGCCAATGAATGGATAAAGAAGGTGTGGGGTTTTTTATACAATAGAGCACTACTCATCCATAAAGAGGGATAAATTTGAGACATGTCTAGCTAAGGCCATGCATCTTGAGACCACACTCTTGTGAAATAAACCAGACACACATGTTTAATACTGCATTGTTTCTCTGGTGTGAGAAATCAAAACTGCAGATAAGGACCAAAATGTACAATAGATACTGGGAAACAGAAAGAAAACGTTCAAATGAGAAAAGGTTAACAAGGGGGAAAGAAGGGAGAGGGAGGAACGGACAAGGAAAAAAACAGAAAAGAAGAAAAAATAGAAACAAAGCTTTTGTAAATAAGGAGAGGAAGAGGGGTTGAAGGGAATGGAGGAAAATGGAAAAAAAAGAGACACCAAGTGCAAGTACAAACTCCCCATTATGAATGTGATCTTTATGTATATCTAAAATGTACCAATAAATTATTTTTTTAGTTTATAAAAGAGAACTGATGTGATCACATTGCAGAATGTTTATAATTTTAGAAACCAATGCATCTAATTAGCAGCAGTAGGGAAATCTAGAATTAAAGCTATTAAAAATAATTATTAAGTGATTTAGGTTAAAGATTGGTGTTTAGAATATGTAACAAAGCTCTTTTCATCTACACTGTTCTTCAGATCCTAAACTATTCATCTTGCCCTACTTACAGTAATTTTTGAACTATTTTCAACATCCATGAAAATAAATGAAGAAACAGACAGGTGATGAGACTACAACATAAAGAAAAAACTAAATTTGGAGGGAAGGACCCTGGACAATTTACAGAGAATAAAAATAATCACATTTATCTTAAAAATCTTTAGTTCTGTTTATGGAACATCATACCATACCCTAGCCCAGACTTGTAGAATTTCATGTATCTGTGCAACACATACGGGTCTTACACAGTGGTCTCATGAAACAAATCTTGGTTACTGCAGAGGGAAACTGTTCATTCCATACAGTCAATCAAAAGAATACTTTTATAGGCTGGGGATATAGCTGAGTGGCAAAGCACCTGCCTGGCAGGCACAAGGTCCTGAGTTTGATTCTGGGTACAAAAAAAAAAAAGCACTTTTATATTAAATTCTTAAGTTTTTGAATTCTTAATTATCCTCAAATATTTTTAAATAACTTTCTCGTATTTCACAAGAATAATTAAGTCTGTTACGATCGTTATAATTATGATATAGTTAATTTTGGAAGATTAATGCTTTGAACTAATCTTTAAGAAACTGATCTTTTTACCCTTAAATGCACAAGTTAGAATGGCCATAGCATACTCTCCTGTACACGTTTTGTTGTTGTTTTTTTTTTTTAGATCACTCTTACACATGAAACCCCTCCATGATCTCCATTTTGTGAAGTTCAAACTGTTTCCCCTCGGCTTTTGAGGACCAAACCCCTGGTCTTTATTTTTAGTCGTCTTCCATCGCCGTCTGTTAGTTCCCTAGTACTTCTGGGTCCCATCTCGCTGCACGAGCCAGCTCCCCCTCTTTGCGGATGTGCACCCCACGCATGTGTAACTTCACAGTCGGCCAGAAACCCCTATCATCCTGCCAGGAGCCTCCGTCTTCCTTCCTGCTCCCCACGATCCCTGACTGGTGTCACCGGGGTGCAGTCCAAGGTTTCTCATTTGGAACCATTGCGCACCCATGGCCCGTTACGGCTGCAAGACACCAACCAGTGCTTGCCACAGTCTTTGTTTTGTTTTGTTTTTGTTTTTGTTTTCTCCATAGTGGTGCTCAGTAAATATTCCTGAAGAAATGAATGTTTCTGTGTAACGTTTTTTTGAGGCAGGGTCTCACTGGGTAGTCCAGGCTGACCTCAAACTCAAAGTGATCCTCCTGCCTCAGCCACTCAAGGGCTGGGATTACCACCACGCCCAGCAAGAAATGAATATTTATATACAAAGATGTGGATCCGATGCCAGTTCTACAGATCAAGGAGCAAATCATTCCATCTAAAAGGCCTCAGCTGCCTTACCTATAAAGTGAGAAAAAAAAATAACAACTATTTTCCTTCCTCACAGAGATGTAATAAAGATCACACAAAATGTATCAGTGAGGAATTTCCTTTACCCAAGATTAGCAACACAAATACCAGTGTGACACAGTCTTCTATTCCTCCAAACCATGCCCTGCAAACAGCCATCTCCCTTCTGCGCTGGACAACAAGCCAACCGAGATGCTTTCTGGAAACCCAGGCACTGAGTGCTGAGGACTAGAAAGTCACCATGGTTCGGCAGAGTTCATAAATCTTTGATCTAAGTACTGAGTTCAGGAAGCATGAAAGCCACCGTTCTCCACCCGCTTCTCCTCCTACCGAGCCCAGGGTCAGCTCAGCTCTGACCTCGCCGAGCTGAAAATGCTGACGATTTTAATGACAACACGTTATTCGAGGCTAGAATCTGTCTCTTGACTGTGGTTCATTATGTGCCCTTAATTATTAACGATTATTTAATAAATTGCACATGTAATCTCATGACTAATAAATCTGAGCATTTTTCTGAAAAATATTTCAAAATCAAATAATTTTGTGAGTACGCAGGAGTACATTTTCTAAACATTCACGTTTTCTGATGCATGATTAAAACTGGGATGCATAAATTTGAGGGAGAAAAATAAAAAAAAGTGGGCTTGGTAAGTAAAAGGAAGAAATCTGATAGCAATTTCTATATAATTTATGTAAGGTTTTCTTATAAAAATGCACGTGAAACCAAAACAGTAACCAGTAAGAGAAACAGGCTTAGCTTTGACTACTCTTTATTTTAAATGAAAATAAAAACCCAGCACGTTCACATCCTACTCTTAGTACAATGCTCACATTTTCACAAAAGAATCACATCTGCAAGGGAAAAAAAGAAGACCTCTGTACTGTGTTCAGAAGGCAAAGCTGAGGTGAAACTGATTAATACATTAAGCAGACCTCCAGAGCGAGGACTTCAGATGTTAGATTTCTCGGTGAGTATTATTACAGGATTTTTATTGATACTATTATAGGCCTGGCACTCAGTTCAGCCCGGCTGCCAGGTACAATGAAAGAGGCAGGCTGAGCCGCGGGCCTGATGATTAGGAAGCAGAACATCCCCCAGTGCTGGGCTGTCGCTCCTTAGTAAACACCAAAGTCTTCTTTTCTACGTAGTAACTGGTTAGAAACAAAAATGAGCTACAAATTCCAATGTGCTAAGTGCCAGGGAAGGTGCCAAGCGTTTTCACCAATCCTGAGTGACTCGGTGACATCACTGTTTGCATTTTATAAAGAAACAGAGGCTTGGCGGAGTTAAGTACACTGATGTGCATTTCAAAGTCAGCAAGAACATCCATCAAATCCTTCTGCCCTTAACCACGGTGCCGTGCTCTGGCTGACAGCTGAACTCACAGACCAGTTCGAAGCGGAGTGAAGGGAATCAAAAACGGGCAAAGTCTGTATTTTACTTCTCTCTCACAAGCCCAGGTCCAGGACCCTAGTCAGGGAAAGAGTTAGCGCTTTCTTCAAAGAGGTCGCCTTAGGCTACCATTCGAAGGCTCTGAGTTCAGAATTCACTCAAACAGATGAGCTTCTCCCGTGGTTCAGGGAGGAAACATCTACCTAGACCCTGTTCTGGGAACTGGGTTCCTGTCATCAGGCCTTTTCTGGGGTCTGGACCTCTTCCCCAGAGTCCGTCCCAGTGATGATCCCTTGCTCCGCCGCCCTTAGCATCACCGCGGTCCGCCCTCCAATGTCAGTGTCGCTCACTGGCTGTGTCATACACCGTGCCTCGGTTCATGAACTTTATTTGTTTGATGATTTTGGAAAAGATGGCCACGTCTGTGTTTGTGTGAGAAAGATAGTTGAGGTCATATTTATCCACCAGGGCAGAGTTAGCAAACAAAAGCTAAATTTTGCCAAATACTTCTGTTTGTGAACCAAATTGTTTACCAACAGAAGTGTTCATGAACCAAGGCACCGCTGTACAGTCTTGACCTGGATGCGCTCACACTTAACCTGCCTGGCTTTTAGACCAAAGGTCGCCTGCTGCTCTGTGTCTATACCTTCCGATAATCTCGTTTGGCTCTGAATTAAAGAAGGGTCGGCTTAGTCCAAGGCACACAGTCACAGGGTACTTATCTTACTGCTGATAACCTTCTTTTCACTTATTTATTTTCCATGAATGCATACTGGCTATGCACAGTCGTGGGCTTCCGTCTCCCTCAGTCCCTTCTCCCACCCACCGCGTCCTGGTCCTCTTCCATCTACTTCACGTCAACTATTTTCCCCCTGGATTCCACACGGGAGAGAAACACTTGTCTCTTTGAGCTTGACTTGTTTCACTGCACATAACGGTCTCCACTTCCTTCCATTTTCCTGCCAATGACAAGGTTTCATTCTTCTTTATGACGAAATACTACTTTGTTATGTATTCGTATCTATCTATCACATTTCCCGTCTCCGTTCATCCACGGACAGCCTTGCAGGCCGATTCCGTGCCTCGGCTGCTGTGAACGATGCCGTGATAAACACGGAGACTGAGGTGTCTCTGCGAGGTCACAGCTTCACTTCTGTGGACACCAAGGAGGGCTACAGCCAGATCAATGGAATTTCTAGGTTTAGTTTTTGAGCAAACTCCATACCGATTTCCACGGTGGCCGTACTAGATTACATTCTCGTCGACAATGCCCTAGGGACTGTCTTTGATTGTTTGTTTTTGACTTTTGGGGATTTTTTTGTTTTGGTTTGGTTTGATTTGATTTTGGTTTTGGTTTTTGGTTTGGGGGTTCTGGGACCTGGGTTTAGGGGAATTTTTTGGTTTTATTTTTGTTTTCGTTTGTATTCTCGATGATAGCCATTCTGACTGGCATGAAATGGAATCTCAGTGGAGTTTTAATTTGCATTTTCCCTAATGGCTAAAGATGTCAAACATTTTTTTCAGATTCTCATTGACCATTTGTACCTTCTTTTGAGGAGTGGCTCTTGCCTATTTATGGACTGGATTGCTTGTTCTCCTTGGTATTAAGTTCTTAGAGTTCTTTATATAATCTGGATATTAACCCTCTGTTGGAAGACCGGCTGGCATTTCTCTCATTCTGCCATTTTTTTTCTTTTTTTTTTTTTTTTGCGGCACCGGGGATTGAACTCACAACCTCGCGCCTGCCGGGGCAGGCACTTAAGCTGCTAAGCCAAACTCCCAGCCCTATTTCTCTCATTCTGTAGGCTAGCTCTTCAGTCGTCTATCGTCTCCTTTGCTGAGGAGCAGCTCTTTGATTTGTCCACTCTTGCTATTATTTCTTGAGGTACTGGAGTCCTATTCAGAAAGTCATTGTCTGTGCCATCATTTGAAGAGTTTTCTCTATGTTCCCTTCTAGTCATTTCAGTTTTAGGCCTTACGTTTGGTTTTTGATCATTTCAAGTTATTTTTTCTTAAAAAGTCCAAGGTACACAGGAAAACTGTAACACCCTCCCCTCACTGTGAACTTTAGTCATTGGTAATTTAACACATAAATTCGTGTGTTGTGTTTCGCTGATTTTCCTGTTAATCTAAGACTTTTTTCTTAAGGAGTGGCTTCTAAGCAGTCAGTCAGAATGTACTGATTCCATTGTTTTTGTTTCATTTACTAAATTAAACTTCATACAATCTCTGGATAATGCTGATGTGTCCTAAAGTAGAAATCACTTTTTATCCACCACATTTCTAAAATTTGGGAGGAGCAGGGAAGATGGTAAGGGAGAGAACAAGTTAATGGGAGACTAGAGAAGTGGTTTATGTAATGCTCAAGAAACAATAAAAGGTGCTATTGTGAGCATCCAGGACATGATTTTAAAACAGAATAATATCCAAAAGCATGAATATGTTAGTTCTGGAGATGTAGTTAGGATATGCAAGCCCTTTATACCTTTCTCGACCTCGCTCTGCAATTTATTCACCTTGGAAAAGAATATATTCATACATGCATAATGAATCAGCCCACTTGGGAAGCAATTGTCTCTGAATCTCTGGTCAAAATTCTCTTGGTTATTTTAAACTTAGCAAAATATTGTAAAAATGGAGAAAGCAAGTGAGCATTGGAAAGAAAAAATCTAATCTAAAATTAATCTTATGACATATGTGAGCTGAATTCTCAAATCTTTCCACAAACATACTTTCACCAGCTCTAACAAAAGCAAAGTTGTCGCAGTAGTGAGGAGTTGTCCTAATGTCTGTACTGTAGCATTTCTATGAGCTAATGAAAAAAATACACAGCCACTTACACAAGACACTGAAAGTTTGTCTTTCCTACTAAGCAGTATAAAATGTACATTGTTTAAACTATATTGAAGGCAACTAGTAAGTGCAGATTTTCCAGGACTCTAGAAGATAAAACCTAAAACAAATAAATTCTTATCAATACCATCTCAGAAACTACTAAGAATGAATTTAAGCCAGCTATTGATAAACATGCAGAAATAACCAACCTCACTCTTTATGTCTACCCTACACTCACACACACGCGCGTGCACACACACACTCCTTCGTGTTTCATCTTTCAGAAAAAGTTCAAAATCCCAGAACTTTAAACAATTATCTTTACTGAGCACCTTCAGGTAACGAAAACTCCTGATTACGTAAACCATGGCTAATACCCCCTCCTGAGCAGGAGCCCCTCTTCCCATTTACGAGCACAGAGACGAGAGCACACGGTGCACGGGGAGCCCTGCCCGAGCCACCTCTGGGAGGCGAACACCTGGACTCAGCCCACACTGCACCTGAAGCGGAAGTGACTCACCCGCATTCTCCATCCGCCTTTCCAATGCTGCGTGGCTACAACTCTGTCCCAGACCTCCAGGGGACACACCCCACTGTCATGACTCGGACCAGGCTTTCCACCTTCCTGTCTGGACATGGTCTGACCGCCCTGGCTCTTTGTGGCTGGGTGTCCCGTCACCTGCAGAACCAATGCCTAGCGAAGTCCTGGCTGCACAGTAGGTGTCTGATAAATTTGTGTTACATGAGTGAATAAACAAAATAATACCCTGTGGCTAAGCCCCCCGATGTGGAGGAGAGAGGAGCTGTGAAATGGAAACTCAACACTCTGCATCATGCTTTGGAACTCAGATTCCTTTGTGATGTGTTTGCACAGCCCTCCCTCGGTGGGAACAGTTCCCTCAGAAGTCGCCCTCCCTCGTCCGCTGTGGGACCAGCATGGCGTTTAGCGGTCTGTGTCCCACTGAGAGCTGGGTTCTCAGAGCCTGCAGCACAGTAGGGCTCAGAGGCAGGGGAGCCTACAGCTTCCTCCCATGCACCATCAACCGGTGAAGTTTCAGAAAGATGAAACAAGCTTGAGCCAGAGAAAATCTGGATGAGCCCTCTGGGTACTGAAGAGGAATAAAGCACCTTTATTTCACTCTTTGTTTACATGTTGGGGTTCTCCTAGAAGAGAAACCAGTGATAGCGACGCTCATGTATACCTGTTTTATTTCACCTAACATCATGGTCTCCAGGTACAACTGTTTTCCCACAGATGACTCAAGTTTATCCTTCTTTATGACAGAGTAGTACTCCATTATGTGTAAATATCACATTTTCTTTATGCATTCATCTGTTGATGGACATGTAGGTGCTTCCAAGATTCAGTTATTATGAATTGTGCTGCTCTAAACACAGGTGTGCCTGGATCACTATAATATGATGTCTTTAACTCTTTGGGGAAGATACCCAGACAGGGGATAGTTGAGTCAAATGGAATTTTAAGTTTTAATTTTTTGAGTAATCTCCATACTGCTTTCTATAGTGGTTGTGCCAGTTTATACCCACACCAACAATGCAGTAGGCTTCCTTTTTTCCCTGCATCCTTGCCAGAATTTCTTATTACGGAATTTCTTGATGATAGCCATTCTTTCTTGGGTAAAATGGAATCTCAGTGTCATTTTAATTTGCATTTTTCTAATGGCCAGTGATGGTGAACATGTCTTCATGTATTTATTGGCCACTTGTACTTTTCCTGAGCAGTCTTTATTCATTTCACTTGCTTATTTTTGATTGGTTCTTTTATTTTGGGGGGGTCTAATTTTTTTTTGAGTTCTTTATATATTCTAGACATCAGTCCTCTGTCTAAGGAATAACTGGCAAAAGCAAAGAGCAGAAGAAAGACAATACTCTAAATACACTTTTTTAATTTTGATTTTTGTGAGGGCATAGCTGGAGTATACGATGACTATGTGCATTGTGAGGAGCTGGAATGTGTACATAACACATCTTCTTTATTCATTCCCATTCTGCTTCACTGCCTCCCCCTTCCCTCCATCCCTTGATCCCCTTCCCTTTTGCAAAAGATCTATCGCCTTGTTTGGGTGCGACACATATAAAAATGACAGTATGTACATAGTTCATTAGGCCAGAAATACTAGAAGCCTGAACCTGGGCGTTCTGAGGCCCCAGCGGCCCCGAGGCTGAAAAGCATTGAGACTCCGCACACACGTTAGAAAGCTCTGCTTTAGGAAATCGCTGAGGGAATTGCCAATCTATCAGCCAGACTTTTTCTACTGCAAAAACAAAAATATATTCCAAAGTTAAAAAGAAATGGCTTTGCACTTACCTGCTGTTGTAGACTGCTGCGGAGCCCTGATCTTGAACAGAATTGGAATGATTTACCCTAGACACCCAGGATTTTAAAATTGGCTTTGTAATTCTTTTGTTTTGTATATGAAAAACAGATTCTCTAAAATCTAATAATCTATTCTCCAGTCCTTATAACTTTGTTTAAATATTAGTTTATGCATTTAATGATTTTTAAAAATTTATTATAGAAAATTTCCAATATTCCACAGTATGAGAAAATGCTATAAGATATCACAATCATTCAGCTTCAAATATACGCACTGTATTTTTGATCGCACCTTGCAAGATACTTTCAAAAGAGAACTTCTAGAACTGCTTCTGGAAAGTGTCCAGAATGATGGGAGAAGTGTCTTTGAAGTAAAGGGGAAGATTTTCAGGACAATTAATGGCATCTGGCTTTCACTGTAATAATATTTTTAATTAAGTGTTCATCATATAGATTGATTATCCCTTGTATATAAACTACAGGAAAGCATGCACAGAGTCTTTGCGCTGGCTTAAATTATTTCTATTATAATCTTACTTACATTTATTCACATAAAAAGAAATGAAATCCTTTGTGTATAACTTGTAAATAACTGAAAACAAAACTGAAGCAAATTTACAAAATGAATGAAAACTGTTGGGGTTTGAGAGACTCCACAGTGGCCAACCTTCTCCTCCTTCCAGATAAGAGCCGATCAAGAGAAAGATACAGAGCGCCCACAGTGTCATCTCTCACACTGACAGAGCCCATGAAGAGTCTGCTTTGAGTTAGAACGGCATTACCTGGCCTAACCCAGCCAAGTTCAGATACAGGAGCAGCCTCATGTGGGTCCACGGCACAGCCACGAGGTGCACAGAATCACTGCCATGTCCTTGACCACTCCGGTGAGGAGAGAGACAATACGGGAATGGGGAAAGACTTAATTCATAATCCCGACAGTATTTCAACAGACTGGCTCTACCTAATCAAAGACCACGGACCAAAGGTTACCATCTTCCAACCACGTAATTCACTCGTCTTCCACAGACCATGTAAGGTGCAAAGCAAGATGTCAGAGATGTTTTTTAGTGTGCATCACTCTAGGGAAATACAAAGGATGGGGAAATTTCCTGAAAAGCATTAGATTAATGTAATATATATATATATACATACATATATATATATAGATATATATATATATGGCTTCTCCAAAACTGAGTTGAGTTGTCAAATATTGAGTACGCTAGGGAAAAGCTATATTTAACTAGGTCAGTACTTATGCATATTATGTCTGTAACTGTTGGCTTAATTAATGCTGTTTAATGTAAAGGTGTACTGTTGAACAATATTCAGTATTTTCTCAACAAATTCCTCTTTGACAACTGATTAGTCATTATATGTGATGATGAATATATTTGCACACTAAAATACAATGCCAAATTTTTAAAATATTATTTTGCGATATACGCAAAGCTTGGATGACTCAGTCACCAGCGCCTTTACCCAGAAGGTAACCGTGGCCTGGTGCATACTCTTCTGTATCTCACACCCCCCTGGGGTTCAGTGATGATCCAGTTCTACAAAGTCTCCCTAGTTCCCAGTGAGGTTAAACTTAATTTTTGTGATGCTGATTCAGGCTCATTTTGTTCCAATATAAATACAACACACAACTCTGGTATCTAGAGAATTCAGAATATTTTATATCAATTATTTTGTAGCATCAAATGGAAAATATGCACATCCATATTGTATTCATGGATAACCAAAGATACGTTCTTAAAGATCCAAAACTCATGGATGCCAATTTGTGAAATTCCGGGCACCGAAGGGTCATACAGGGCAATCTGTGGCAGAACACATGGATGTCAAATTGTGACACCTCAGAAAAAAGAATTCACACAGAATTCTCAAAGGCAAACGTCTCTGAAATGAAAGCAAAAGGCTCTCTCTCACCAACTCGCTTGGTAACGGTTTGTTACAGACCAGGGCTGGCTGAATAACAGAAGAGAGGCTGAAATATACAAAACTAAGGCCATGTATAAAGCCCTCTGTAAAGTTATCGAATCAGGTTAGAGAACTGATGTAGTCCAATCTCAGCCTGCTTCATGGTCATCACGAGACCTAGAAGCTGGTGCACTTTTCTGAAGGATGCCGGTGGGTGATTTCTACACCTCCCTCTGCAATTCCAAGGGTCCTGAGCTATAGCATGGTGACAGCAAGGGCCCAGATGACCTGCACAGATGTCCCAGGCCAGAATTCAGAGAGAAACCAGGCCTCCCGTCTCTCGCCGCGCCTGCTGAAAGGTTCCTAGGCAAGCAAACCAAGAGTCACGAAAATGGTTGTGTGCCATGCTGGGGGTAAATTCTCTGTCCTTCTATTAACCAAAATCACTAAGCTTTTAAATGGTGAAAGAGACAATCCTAAAATCTTATTCTCTAGCCAGGAGATTTGAGCACAAAAGAAGAAAATATACCATCCAGGATGGTAAAATGGACAACAACTCTCAATGAAAGAAGGATGAAAACACTGTAAAATTAGTTTAAATACCACTACTTAATACCTTTAAATATTTGGTGCCTGTATACAATATTAGGCAACGCTGATTGACACATTTTACCCTAGGTTATGAAATTTTCCTCAGTAACTGTAAATTCCACCTCACCATCAAGCTGTACTTCAAACATGTTCATGGATCAATTACTTGGAATTTGCAGCCAGATACCCTTTATAGCTGCTTAGAACTTGGACACAGTTTCTCATGTAAAAAAGATTAGAAATCATGTACATACCGTATTATTAGAACTGCAGTTCAGCTACATGTGAATAAAGTAGACTTTTACGCATTCGCCCATGCACCTAACTGCCATTTATAATAAGGAAGTGACAAAGAATAAACATTGATTATATGAACTTGAATGTTCACAGCTGAGGTGAACTCATTTTTAACACTTGCCAAGTGGTTCCTAGTGACTATAATGAGTTACCTTGGAACTTAAATTAATGTTGCCATCTGAGAATGAAAGTTTCCAAAGAAATAGCAAATGACAAAATTAGTTCTCTGTAGAAATAACCCACTCCAGAGGATATATACCTGAGTCTATTTGGAGACCTCCAACTCCAAGACAAATAACCAGTTTGCAATGCCTTGAAAATATATCTGAACACAAAGCTCTAGCTGAGTCATCTGTATTATGCAGCTTCTTGCAAAAAAAAGAGAACCTGGCAAGCCAGGTGGCCCATGGGAAGTCTAAGGGAAAAGCACCAGAAATAAGAATCTGGAAGCTTTTCAGAGCAGGGCCAAGGGCAAAGCATACTGGCTCTGGAAAGCAAAAGTATCTGATCACTAAGACAACTAACTTCAAATATTCATTTATTCCACAAGTCTCTCTGGAGTGCATACCATGCACTCAATGGTATCTTAGGGGACAGAGACAATGTAGTAATTAAGACAGATAAAAATTACATTCTAGATAGGGTAAACTTATTGACTGATACACTATCCAGAGCTATGTTGAATGATAGTAAATGTTACTGAATAAAATCAAGGAAACAATGAAAAACAAAGAAGAGTTAAGCTTCAATAGGTTCCTTGGGGAAGACTCACAAAGAAAGTGGCTGTGAATGAAAATTTGCTGATGTTGAGAGAAACAATGTAGACATGCACACACATGCATGCTACACACACACACACACACACACACACACACACACAGAGGAGAACAGAAATTCTAAGGCCCTGGGGTGGAAACATTCCTGGTACAACTGAAAACTCACAAGAGCATCAGCACATCTGAGATACAGCCACAGCTGGGAAGATAATGAAGCTGCTCTGGGCAGGGCTTCACAGGCTGATCTGAAAAATACTGTTTTCATTCTGGGTGAGATGGAAAATCATCGGAGAGTCTAGAACAAAGCATTAACACGATTCAACTTACCTTTTAACAGCTTTATTAGAGCTACTATGGCAACCATAAACTGGGTAGAGAGACGGGTGTAGGTTGTGAGGAGGGTAGGGAACTGTAATATTCCAGGGGCAAAATAACCCTGGCAGCTACCACCAGCATGGGACCGTGAAGATGGGGACAGGGTGCTGGAGTATTTCAATGGCGTCACTCATGGAATTTTCTGAAAGACTGGGTTGTATGAAAGAGAAGGTGAGAAGTGAAAGATGACTCCAAGATGTCCGTCGTGATCCACTGGTGATAGGGTTTATATGGAGTTATCTCCCCTACAAAACCTCATGCATTCATTGATGGGAGGTGACTGGAAGATGCGTGTATGATACTCATCACTGGATCAGTCTGCCGAGGAGTTTAGAGCTAAATGTGATTTGGGAGGAGGAGCCTGGTCAGAGGAAGTGGTCACTGGGGCGTGGTTTGGAAGGGTGCATCCTGTCCCTCCTTTTCCCTTCATCTCTCTCTTTTCCTTTCTCTCTCTCTCCCTCTCTCTCTCTATATATATATCTCTCTCTCCCCTTCTTTTTCTCTCTCCCTCGCTCTTTCTCTGTTTCTCTCTGTGTCCTTCCTGTCTGCACTGTCATGAGCAATTCTTCCCTGCCAGGACCCCTGCTATGCCACCCTGCCTTGGAGCCAGCCAACTGTGGACTGAAACCTCTACAAGCTGTGAACCAAAAATAAACCTTTTCACCATTAACTTGCAGGTTTTGGATATTGTTTCAGCAACAGGGAAACTGTCTGAGATAACTGACAACACAAGGCTGCATTAATGGAGGAGGGACATTTTGGAAGAAGGGTATTTGAGAGACCTGCCATGCTCACAGATTTTTCAATGGCTGATGCAAACAAACCCTTAAGAACTCCCATCCAAGAAAGTTTCTGATTATTAGCACAGTCAACCCAGTGGTGTTAGAGCACCCAGGGTCACTACCAAGTGTATTTCAGTCACAAGAGAATTTTATCGTCCATCAGAACCCCAAAGACAGGGACAGATTTATTTCTGTTAACAAAACAATGAGTCCTGATACACTGCTTATTGTAAACAAGAAGAAAAGTAGGCAATATATGTTTAAAAATCTGCTTTCAGACACAGACAAAGGCACACCACTAAACTGAGATCTTCACATAAAGGAAAGCAATGAGATGAGTCCTTCACTCGCCCCAGCTTCCTGCCGAGAGCCACACTGTCCACCCCATGGCAAGGAAAGGGCCAGAGCAAAACACAGTGTCTCAGCCATCTCAGGACCTCCAGGTCAGATTTCAGGCAGACTGAGAAAGCCGGAAGCCATGGACAGAGTCACAGGGAAGAGACAGGAATCAGAAAAAGGGCTCCAGAGATACTCTCCGAGCTCTCTTTGAGTCCATTGAATACTAAGTCACACAAATGTGAGGTGATACATCACAGAGCCAGGCACAGAAGAACCAGGAGGCCTTAAGCTGGAAGGCCAGGGGCTCACACAGGGTGGGGACATGTGAGGTCCGACCAGGAGGGAGAGGCCTCCGGGACCCTCGGAGACGTCAGGGGAGTCCTGGAAGTTCCGCGTAAGTAGGGGGCAGATCGTCTCCAGAGTCAGCACTATGGCAGTAATATTTCATGACTTCTTGAAAGACCTCAAAAGGATCAAGGTAATACGGAGGAATTTAACCAACAGCTAGAAAAAAGGGCAAAGGCCGTGTTCTAGAGACTCTCCCGTCACTGGGACAAAATATCCAACATCCACAACTTCAAGGAGGAGAGGTTCATTTTGGAGCACAGTTTCGGTTTATGGTCAGCTGACTCCAAGGCAGAAATGGCATAGGAGACGGGCACAGCAGAGGAGAAGATGCTCAGTCCCTGGGAGCCAAGAAGCAGAGAGAGGAGAGAGGCCTGGGAGAGAAAATCAGCCTACCATGAAGCCTCACCCCAGTGACCCCTGCTGACCATGCCACACCTCCGAATAGCCCATCAGCTGTGAACGCATCCATGAACTACAGTGCCCCGTGACCGTGACCCATCACCTTCCAAACACACGAGTCTCTTGTGGGACATTTTAGACCTAAACCAGAATAGGAAAAGAACAAAATCCACAATGTCCTGCATCTAATAAAACAAATCTTACACATGGGAGAGAAACTGAAAACTGTGACTCTTATCCAGGAGAAAAAGTCAGTCTATAAAAACCAACCCAGAACTGACACAGATGATGGTACAAGGGCATAAAAGCAAATATAACTATGTCCTAGTTAAATGTAGAAAGCAAACAAATGGAATATCTAGAAATAAAATAATATTTTTAAAAGTCATCGATAATATCAGCCGATTAGGCACAATAAAACAAAAAAGTTTAAATTTTAAAAATATACATATTCACAAACAAAATGAACCATAGATAGGTAAAAGACAGATAAAACAATGAAATGAAACTCAATAAACTGAAACACAGTAGTAACAGTTCTAATACACACACAATGGATGTTCCTGAGAAAAGGGAAAATGGGGGAAAGGGAAAAATATAGAAAAATAATGGCTAAGATTTTAATAATTGATGCAAGTTTTAAGCCTGTATCTAAGAAATTGAACACACCCGCATGAGACACACACAGCAAAGCACACCACACACATCAATTAAATTGCTAAAGGCTAATGACAAAGACAAATGCTTCAGAAAGTTATAGAGGACAAGATACGTTACATAAGAAACAAGTACGAGGATGGTCACAGATGTCTCATTTCCACCATTAATACAAGCACATCTTTAAAATAATGAACAAAAACATTGTCAGCCTGTGCTTCTTTACTTAGAGAACACATTTTTTTAAATGAGAACAAAAAAATGTATTCAGATTAAAAAAAAAAATGGTTGGGAAAATTCAATGCCAGCAGGCCAGCCCTGTAAGATACAGTAAAGCAAATTTTACAAGCAATGAAAATGATAAGAGAAAGCTAAGTCTACAAAATGGAATGAAGAGCTTGAAAATGTGCAGATGACCTTCCGGGTATCTTCCCAAAAGGGTTACAGACCTCATACCGCAGCGATGTATGCATATCCATGTTTATAGCAGTGCAATTCATAATAGCTAAATCCTGGAAGCAACCTGCATGTCCATCAACAGATGAATGGATTTTAAAATGTGGTATTTACATGCAAGGAAGTAGTACTGTGCTATAAAAAGAGGACTAACTTGATCATTTTGTAGGGAAATGGATGGACCTTGAGACCATAATGTCAAGTGTAATAACTCAAATACACAAGTTTAAATATTGCATGGTTTCTCTCATATGAAAAACTCAATATATACATATATACACATATTTGAATGTATATACAGTATGAAATAAATGACAGATAATAGGAAAAAACAAAAATAAAAAAAGACATTGCACTCCATTGCAGACAATATATCTAAAAGTGTACAAGTGTACCTTGACTTAGTACAACTGTCTTACATGTTTTATATGTTCTTTGGCCTAGTAGTCTGTTTTTCAATCTGCATACATAATAATTAACTTTGTAAGATCTTATAAGATAAATAAATGAATCCAACCGTGGAAAAATAAAAGGGAATGGAGAAGGGGGTAAAAGAAGGGAACTGCAAGGTGTTCTGTCCATGGGCCACCCTCCACAGTGACTATAATCATTATGCATCACCAGCACATACTAAGAAAAGCCAAAAATGAAAATATGCAAATGAGAAATTCAAAATAAATTGCTCACATTTTTAATTCTTTTAAAACAAAACTTACTCTGTAAAGTAAAAGAGATGATGTGCTGAGTTATTTATGATATGCAGAGACAAAGTATATGGCTATTACAAAGGTGGGGGAGGAGAAACAGAGGAAATCATTTGTTCTCATGTATGAAGTGGCATGATGCTATTTGAAGGCAGGCTGTGATAAACATGCTGTGACCCCTCACAGAACACTGACAATCAGCACGCCATTCTCAGCTGAACCACAGCATAGGAAACTATATGAAGGACTATTTTATTAATTTTCCAAAGAATAGTAGATACCTAGTTCTATATTAAGAATTTATTTCATTACATGCAATGGGTGTACTGGGGGCACTACAGTTTAATTCAATCCCCCATTTAATTCTAAAGGTTTTCCTAGAGAAATTTCTTTAAAAAACAAACCAAAGGGTTTTAGCTAGGAAGATAATAGTGTACAATAATATTAAATATTTTTTTAAAAATTCAAAAAAAATAAGGCATAAAAGGAAGGGAAAGGGGAAGAAGAACAGTTGGGATGAGTGGAAAAAACCTCAAACATTCCTATAATGATATTAAATAGAAGTTTGAACACTAATGCGGTTAGTGTTAAATTAGACTAAATAAAGAGAGTGACCCAACTATATGTTGTCTACAGGAAAAACCATTCAAAATATAAACATATAGGCAAATGACAGAAAAGGTTTTGGGAAAAACTGTACCATAAAACTGTAACCATGAAAATGCTGCGACTTCTAATAGTAACATCAAACGAAGCAGATTATAAAACAAGGAACATGATCATAACAAAAGACAAATATACCATAAAGATAGCAGAATCAGCTGCTCACAGGGACACAGCAACTGTAAATGTGTATGCATCTAGTAATAGACTTCAAAATACATGAGGCAAGAAGTGGCAGAAGTAAAAAGAGAAATAAATTTACAATTATAATTGGAAAAGTCAATACTCCTAGTGATTGAAATAAGCAGAGAGAAAATCTATAAGAACAAAGAATTTTTGAACATTATCAACACTTTTACCAAATCGACATTCATGAAATATATACCAAGTGACAGTAAAATCTAAGTTTTCTTCAAGTTTACATAAAGAATAGAAAGATAGATAATAGCAGAGGCCATAACATAGGTATAAATTAATTTTAAAGGCTGTAATAATTCAGGGAATGCTGTGTGACTACAATAACCAAATTAGAAGTCAGCAAAACAAAATTACATGGAAATTCTCATATAAATATAGGTTAGAGAACAATTTTCAACTAAGTAAAAATGAAAGTAAAACATAAAAATGTGTAATAAACAGCTAACATAGGATTACAATGAAAGATATGGATTTAAACTGGGCGTGGTGGCGCATGCCTTTAATCCCAGCACTCGGGAGGCTGAGGTAGGAGAAGCATTGTGAGTTCAAGGCCAGCTTGGGCTACATAGTGCGACCCTGTCTCAAAAAACCAGGGCCGGGAGTTTGGCTTAATGCCTTCAGCGCCTGTCTGGCA
This sequence comes from Dasyprocta punctata, assembly GCA_004363535.1. NCBI lineage: Eukaryota > Metazoa > Chordata > Mammalia > Rodentia > Dasyproctidae > Dasyprocta > Dasyprocta punctata. Next base: position 3,346 of record RJWM01019749.1, on the reverse strand, counting down.
GGTGTGAACCTGGGAGTTTGATCCTGATCCCCAATGCCGCAAAAAAAAAAAAAAAAAAAGGTATGGACTCAAATTGGAAAATAAGGAAGTAGGGAAAGGAGATTGGTCCAAAGTCAATAATCCAAGATGTCATATTAAGAGGAGGAAAGAAATAAAGGGGAAAAGTGAGAAATAAACATTTTCCCAACTGAAAAATAAAGATCATATTATAGAGGAGCTAAATAAACTCAGAGTAGATGGAGCAAAGAAAATATAGATAAAAACAGAAGTTAATGAAACATAAAATGAGCACCTGGAAATAAAAGCAGGTTCTTTGAAAACATCGATCAAATTGTTAAAATTCCTTGCAAGAAAATTTACTAACACTGACTTAACTAAACAGTGTTACAGACAAGTGCTGGTGGTGATTTGAGGCCAGGGAAGCTCCTGAACATCAGCGACCGGGATGCGCATGGCACCGCCAGCCACGCTGGAAAAGGGCCAGGCGATTTCCTGCGCAAACATCCAGTGGTAAGGGAGATTCAGTGGTTCCAGTCATTACTTCATGGACCCCGCTCCACGCCCACTTGTCACTCCTGCCCTGTGACGCTGGAGCTGCATCCTGTCACTATTTCCCCTTGGCCAGGTGGCACCAGGTGAGGCTCTCCGAGAGAAGGTCCAGAAAGACAGCAAAGGAAAGGGGGTTGTTGCTCATTTTATTCTTCACATCAGACTATAGCAAAGCACGGTTTTCTGGGTTTGATTTTGGTTTTCTTTTTAGTGCACAGTGATCAAAAGAACATGGCATCCTTGGCTTCCCCTCGGACAGCTTTGTAGTGGAGTCACAGGGAGAGCAGCCTCTCTGTGCATAGCTTCCTCCAGGACCCATGCAGGCCGCTGCCCACCACTGCTGCCGCCCAAGGACACTTCCCGGGCCAGCCTTCCCCAGGCAGAGAGAAGGGTCGTGGCAGGACAACGCCACTGAGCCAGCTTCCCACACCCTCTCAGGATGGGGCAAAACCAAGCGCTGGGTTCCCCCAGGACTTCCTTACAGGTTGTGCTGTGGATGTCTCTGCATAAACAGCAACTCAGACAGTAATTTCCTAGGTCTGTGGCCAAGTACACGCCACCCCTTGGACAGCTTCCCAGGCTCCCTTGGGAATCTCTTCAGTGAGTTCTCAAATGAATCACCCCCACCCTCCCGGACACTTCCCTGCCTCCTTCTAGCCTGGTCTTAGAGTGAGTGGCTTCTCCCAGTCTACTCTTTCCAGATTCTTTAAAATTCTCCTTCTACCTTAGGAGCCAACTCTACATTACTCCAACCCTCTAACCACCAGTGAGATCCTGTATTTATGATTTAGTGGTATTTTTAAATCAAACTTTCCCTATTCAAAGTACCCTATGTCATTTCTGTCTCTTGATTAGATCTTGACTAATAGTCCAAAAGAAATTAAAACTGCTGGCATACACACACAAAAAAATTTGGATGCATATATTCAATACAGCTTCATTCACAACTGGGAGCAACTAAAATGTTCAATAAGCACAAACAAACGATTTGTAATATCTTGATATGATAAAACATGATCAGTAATATAAATGAATAAACCACCAACATATGCAATAAAATGTATGAATCTCGGAATCATTTTGCTGAACAAGAGAAATCAGTGACACAAGTTATGATTCCATTTATATGAAACTTGAGAAAGAAAGTATAATCTAGAGTGATTAAAATCACATCAGGATTTGTCTGGGGTTAAAAACAGGGCATGAAACATAACTGAAATTTGACACAAAAGAATTTTGGGGATAATAGAATATGCTACCCATTAATTGTGGTTGATGAGTCACTGTCGTGAATTAATTTAAACCACATATGTTAAAATTCATAAAGCAGTACATTTAGGAATGGGCCTGTTTTATTATTTAAACATTATACCTCATGGTTGATTTAAAAATTAATGAAATTAATTGGTGCATTATCTTCCTGTCCATTTAACTTCAACGACGCTGCTCCCCTGAGCTTCCTCAGCACTCGCGGCACTGACGGAAGTGCATCTCCAGGTGCACCCAGCCCAGGCCTTCACGCTGACTACAGGGCTTACGGGAAAGAGGGCTTCCCTTGACACCAGTCACTCCGAGACTCTGTGCGCCGCAATCAGACAAGATAGGGATGACAGTAAAGCAGAGACTGCAAATGCAGGTGGCACTGGCATACGGGCTACTGAGAAAAGCAGAAAATCATGGTTACTCCCAAAAAACAGTTTTGCAGTCTCATAAAAAGCCACCACCTCCTCCCTGCAACATTTTCCCGCAACGACTGGTCCATTCTGAGTCCCCAACTCCCCCAGCCAGAGCAGCGACACCAGAGCTCAGTGCTTGTAACACTGACAACCTGGGTTGTATCCGGTTCCTCCCAGACAAGTGATGCAATCATGATCGAGAGACTTAACCTCTACGTGCTTCAGTTCCCCTCCACAGATGGTTATTTGGGGCCTCAAATAAGCCCGTGGGAAGTAGTTTGCAAAATGGCAGGTGTGTAGTGAACTCTCAATAAATGCTGGACCTTGCTGTTATTATTGTTTTACTTTAGTTATGTGGTTGTTATTTACTTCCATGGTGTTGAGCACCATGGTGATAACAAGAGTAATCAATGCTATTTCCTAACAATGGCAGAAAAGATGACAGCTGTTAGCAGAAAACTGTGTTTTTAAATCCACGACAGTGAATGTCTTCAATAAGAATTTATTCCATATTGTCACTGTGTGGTTAGAGTTCTTTCCACATCGAATCAATACCAAAGAAGTTATTTACTAAACACAAAGACTATACTGCTATCTCTACGACTCCAAGTAAAGATTATCATTGGCCAGCACATCTTATGAGGCTTATCTACTGAATTCTAAGACATTTCCAATAGCAGAAATTTCTGATTTAACAAAAGGATATTACACTGGTGTCAGACGACTGAAATACAGACCATTTGGACTCCCTGTAACTATAAATGCAATAACCCCACCAAGCACCAGATACACAGGTAGAATTCTACAGGTTTCAGAATCACTTGCTATTACCCCCCAAAAAGTTTTCAAAGTGCAATGTAGACAATAATGTCCAAAGTCATTAACATTTGCCCCTCTTTTCTATTCAGAACCAAGTCCTTGGTACCTTAGCTTCAGGATGCTTCTTAATTCAAATTAATTTGAGCTGATCACTAAGGCATTTGAGAACCTCCAAACTATGTCTCAAATTTTTCCCCTTCCTGCAGCTCGATTTTTCAATACTTTTGCATGCCACAACCAAATCTGACTATATCTTTGTCTTCAAATACATTCTGATTCTTCAACTCTTGTTCATTTTTCCT
>RJWM01019748.1:0-38276 GCA_004363535.1 Dasyprocta punctata | reverse complement strand
CTTGTCTTGTTCCTGATTTTAGAAAGTTTTCAGTTTTTGTCCATTTAATATGATGTTGGCTATTGGCTTGTCATAGATGGCTTTTGTCAGGCTGAGATAAAGACCATCTATTCCAATTTTCTTATCCCAGGCAGGCATAAGTGCCTGCCTGGGAGGCGCAAGGTTGTGAGTTTGATCCTTGGTAAAAAAAAAAAAAAAAAAAAAAAAAAAAAAAGGCATCATTCTGTTTGCTAGTATCTTATTGAGGATTTTTGCATGTATGTTCATTAGGACAATTAGCCTGCAATTCTCTTTCTTAGTCGGGTCCTTTTCAGGTTTTGGTATCAGAGTAATGCTTGCTTCCAGGAATGAATTTGGAAGTATTGCTTCCTTTTCAATTTTATTGAAGAGTTTGAGAAGTAGTGGTTTTAGGTCTTCTCTAAATTTTTTGTAGAATTCAGCAGTGAATCCATCAGGGCCTGGGCTTTTCTTTGTTGATAGGTTTTTAATTACATCTTCAATTTCATTTATTGATATTGGGTTATTTAGGATTTTCATATCTTCTTAATTCAGCTTTGGTAATTTATATGTATCTAGGAATCTGTCCATTTCTTCTGTATTTTCCATCTTATTAGAATACAAGTTTTCAAAGTAGGTATAGATGATTTTCTGGATTTCAGCAGGGTCCATTGTGAGTTCACCTTTTTCATTCCTAATTGTGTGGATTTGAGTCTTTTCATTTTTTTTTATAAGGTTGGATAAGGGTTCGTCGATTTTATTTAATCTTTCAAGGAACCAACTCTTTGATTCATTGATTCTTTGTATTTTTTTTTAGTGTTCAATGGCATTAATTTCTGCTCTCATCTTTATAATTTCCTCTCTTGTACAAGATTTTGGCTTAACTTGTTCGTCTTTTCCTAGAAGTTTGAGGTTTACCATTAAGTTGTGTGTATGCACTTGCTCTGTTTTCCTGGTACGGGTATTTATTGCTATAAATTTCTCTCTTAGGATTCCTTTTGTTGTGTCCTATAAATTCTAGTGGGTTGTATTGTCTTCATTCAACTGTATAAACTGTCTAATTTCTTCTTTAATTTCTTTTCTTTTTTTTTTTTTTTTTTTGCGGCACCGGGGATTGAACTCACAGCCTCGCTTAAGCCACTGAGCCAAACTCCCGGCCCTGGTTTTTTTGAGGCAGGGTCGCACTATGTAGCTCAGGCCGGCCTTGCGCCGCGTTGTAGCCCAAGCCGGCCTCCAACTCACAACGCTCCGCCTACCTCAGCCTCCCGAGTGCTGGGATTAAAGGCGTGCGCCACCACGCCCCGCTCTTCTTTAATTTCATCTGTGACCCATTGGTTGTTAAGGAAGGTGCTATTTAATTTCTATGTGTTTATGAATTTTTTGTGGTTTCTTTTTGCCATGAATTTCTAATTTCATTGCTCTATGTTCTGATAACATGCTTGGGATAATTTCAATTCCTTTGCATTTACTTAAGCATGTTCTATGAGCTAGTATGTGCTCTATTTTGGAGAACATTCCATGTGCAGCTTAGAAGAATGTATATTGTTTTGTGGTGGGGTGGAACACTCTGTAGACATCTACTAAGTCCATTTGTTCAAAAGTTTGGTTCAGTTCTAATATTTTGCTGTTGGTTTTTTTGTCTAGTTGATCTGTCTTTTTGTGACAGTGGGGTATTGAGATCCCCCAACACTATCGTATTAAAGCTTATTTGATTTTTCATGTCTGTTAGTATTTGATTTATGTAGTTGGGTACACTGGTATTTGTTGCACATGTGTATTTATGATTGGTATCTCTTCTTTTTGTATTGTTCCCTTTACAAGGATGTAGTGACCTTATTTATCTCTCTTACTCAGTCTTGGCTTTAAATTCACTTTGTCTGCAAATAGAATAGGTACCCCTGCTTTTTTCTGGTTTTCCATCGCATGGAATATTGTTTTCCATCCCTTGACTTTCAGTCTATAATTTCTTTTTAAATTAAATGTTTTTCTTGTTTGCAGCATATTGTTAGATCTTGCTTCTTGATCCATTCTGCCAGTCTGTGTCTTTTGATTGGTGACTTGAGATCATTAACATTGATGGTTATATCCAATATGTATTGACTTATCCTTGTCATGTTATTTTCCTGTTGTTGGCTCCCCCTTTCTTCACCCAGCTCCCTCTGTTTAATTGTTTGCCTTACCTGGTGGGTTCCTTCTGTTGGGGTTCATGGAGTTGTTGTCATTGTTACCTCTTTCTAGAATGTCCTTCAAAACATTTTATAGTGCTGGTTTGGTGGTTATAAATTTCCTCAGATGTTCTTTGTCATGGAAGTATCTTATTTCACCATCAATTTTGAAAGATAGTTTTGTTGGGTGCATCAATCCGGATTGAAGGTTGTTTTCCTTTAGAACTTGAATGTTTGTTTGTTTTTAAGACTGCATCTTGCTAAATTGCCCAGACTGAGTTTGAATTTTGATTCTCCTGTCTCAGTCTCCTAAGTAGCTGGGAGTACAGGTGAACATGGCCATACTGCTATGCCCAACTGATATTGATTTTTTTCTTTTTTGTTTTTTGATACAGGGTCTCACTATGTAATTCATGCTGGTCTTGAACTCACTGTGTATCATAGTCTGGCTTCAAACTGCAGCAATTCCCTTGCCTCAGCCTTTGAAGCCCTGGGATTACAGGCCTGTATTGGCCATTATGCCCAACCATGTTCAACTGATTTTAAAAGACTTGTGCTCTAGCTGGGGATGATAGCACAGTACTGTAATCCCAGCACTCTGGGAGGCTGAGGCAGGAGGATTGCAATTTAGCAGCCTACTGAAACCTAGTCTCAAAACAAAAGAGGCTGAGGATGTAGCTCTGTCAAGGCCGTGAGTTCAATCCCCAATGCAATAACAAAAATGAAAAACAAAACCAAAAACCCCTAGTCCTTGGGTAGAGAAATTGGGGATTTGGAGTAAGATCTAGCCTTTTCAGGCACTGGAAGCTGTGAAGTGAGGAACAGTTAGGATGGGAATCCACACTCATCTTCATGGTGCTTGTACTGATATAGCATGTGAAACCGAGACATCTATGTTTTGAGAGGTAGGCAAATATGAAAAACTGCATTTCCTTTGTGGCCATTTTAGATATTTTAGCTTCTTTACTCTGATATTTTTTCATTTAATGTTTTGGCAGATGCATGTTTGTTTGTTTGTTTGTTTTGCTGAGACAGTGTCTCCCTATGCAGTTCAAGCTGGTCTGGACTCGCTGTGTAGCCCAGGCTAGACTCGGGCTCACAGCAGTCTTTCCACCTCAGCTTCTCAAGTGCTGGAATTGTAGGCATGCGCCACTATGCCCACTTTAGTCTGATTTTTGTTTTCTAATTTCATCTTGTTCACTGAATTGGTTCATTCCACTTGTTTCTCCTCAACTCTCAGATCCCTTAGATTTTAACCTTTGAAATTTTCCCTTCTGTTTCCTCTTACATTCCCTCAGTTATTAATACCGACCTCCTCTTCCTAGATCCCATAGAGTTAGGCCCCATAAGGACTTGTGGAAATTCCTAGCTTTGTTTTTGAGACAGGGTATTGCTATGTAGTTTAGGCTAGCTTTGAACTCACTAAGTAGCCCAGGGTGGCCTTGAACTCACCTCAATCCTCCTGCCACAGCCTCCCAAGTGCTGTAATTAGAGGCGTGCGGCACCACGACTGACCGGTTCCTAATTTTGGATTGCTCCCTTGGCTTTGCAGGAGGTAGGAGCAGACCTGGTGGATGCCAAGTACCAGCACGCGGAGCCCCGCCTGTCCATCTATGGTCGCAGTCCTGATGAGTGGAGCAAACTTTCCTCCTGGTTTGTCCGCAACCGCATCTACTGCCCCAACATGACGTGGATGATCCAGGTCCCCAGGATCTAGTATGTACCTGCCCTTGGGAAACCCTGAACCCTACCCTTGTTTCACCTGCCTCCTCTCCTCCATGTGAACAAGGAATGTGCAGCCTCTCTAGATGGAAACCAGCTTTGCTGAAGCAGCACTCAGTACTGGGTCCTGCATACTTGATTTTGTCCACTGTACTTTTGACTTGGACAGGAGTTAGGAAGATTGTTTCAGAAACTAAAGAAGAACTAAGCTGGAGTAAGAACTATATACATTTTAGTAGATACTTTCTTTCCCCTGTTCTTCTCCATATCTAGTTCACGCTTTCCCATGTTCATCCGTACTGGAACATAGCTTTCTTGTTCAGAACCTGGGATTATAGGTATGTGCTACCATGCCCAGCTGCATCTGAGGTGCTCACCTTTTTTTTTTTTTAATACGTAAGTATTTTTATTTCTTTAATGATGCAGAGCACAAATGCTGGCTTGATATACATTCACTTATAACTTCTCTCACATTTACAACTCAACAAATTGGAGAATCCAGAGCCTCTGTTATAATTGTCTCAGTAGCACAGTATAGTACTATTTCCAAAACTTATTGCAACCCATTTTTGCTTTTATATTCTAAAATATCTTCATTATGCTGTTTGATGAGATAGTACCAAAGGAAAGCAGTGGTGCCCGAGGTCAGTCCAACTTTCTTCCAGTCAGGTTTGTCATTCGGCGGTTTGCACATATAGAGCTTTGACTGTGCTCAAGAGCTGCTCAGGACCCTGGCTGGGGCCAGTAGCCTTGAGAAGGGGCACAGCAGCCACCTGCATCAGAGGTGTTCTCGATAACAATTTCATGTTCACCATTTCATATACCACACACACTGAACTTTTTATGACATGATTGCTCTATTATTCATTCTCTAACTGGACTTAACTGTGAAGATTTAGTTTTCTTACCACAAAGGATTTTTGAAGAGAGGGGAGGCACATGGTCCAGAAAGAAATTTATGCTTCCTACCCAGCCCAAACCAAATCCTTCTTTGTGGGTAAGCAAGAAGAATATATGAAAGAGAAAGTAGGATGAACATACAATATACCAGGTCCTAATTGTTGTATTTATTTATTTATTTAGGTGTTGAGGATTGAACCCAGGGCCTCCTGATGGCTAGACAAGCTCTCCACCATTGAGCTCTGTCCCCAGCCCCCATACCAGGCCTTCATTCCTGTACACGCCATTTGGTCCTTAGGTTTCCTCATACTGGAGCTATCAGTCCTAAAAATCTCTTCCTAAATTTCTCTTCATTCTTGCCTCTAGTGATGTGTTCCGATCCAAGAATTTCCTTCCACACTTTGGAAAAATGCTGGAGAATATTTTCATGCCAGTGTTTGAGGCCACCATCAACCCCCAGGCTCACCCAGACCTCAGTATCTTCCTCAAGCATGTAAGCAGGGCCTCGAGCCCTTGATAGTGCTGCTCCTGAGCAGATCCTTACCTGGCCATGACTAATTCATGGTGCTTATCTCTTTATTTTTGGTCCTTGCTTGAGAGATGGAAGTTTGTCTGAGGGCAAGAGCCCTGCAGTTAGACTGAAACCATTGCATGGATTGTTTTCCTGACAGATCACTGGCTTTGACAGTGTGGATGATGAGTCCAAACACAGTGGTCACATGTTTTCTTCAAAGAGTCCCAAGCCCCAGGAGTGGACAATGGAAAAGAATCCATCCTATACTTACTATGCATACTACATGTATGCAAACATCATGGTGCTCAACTGCCTGAGAAAGTAAGTACAAGAGACTGGGGCCTAAGAGGGTCACTTGATCCAGCTCTTCCCTCACACCCTGGCTCTGTCGGCAGTCAAAGGCTTTGGTATGCTCCTGGCATGTTCCTAACTGGCCTGAATCAGAAATTTCTCTCTTAAACCTTTTCTTCAGACTCTTAGGGGCAGCAATAGGCATTTTGGGTGCCTTCCATAATTTTCACAGTTCCTTTTCATTGGCAGTTTAAGAATTTACACTTATCACTTTCATTTTATTATAAGACTACATATATTTTACTGTTCTTAACGTCTCTGGTTACAGAATAGAGGAATTGTGTGTGTGTGTGTGTGTGTGTGTGGTGTGGGTGGTTCTGGAGATTGAACCCAGGGCCTCACACCTGCTAAGCACAGGCTCTACCACTCAGCTGTACCCTTCAACCTCCAATACAGTTCTCTGAAACAATTTCTTCCACAAAGTGCAAATAGGGAAAATTATGAAATGCTAAAGATGTTTCTGATCAGGTCATTAGCTCCTGATTGCTTCCTTAAGCCCATATCCTCTGCTGTCTCTTCATAAAAAGTTGGACTTGAAGAATTGAGATGATGATTTGGAGGATGGCTGCTCCCAGAGCATCAACTTTTTCTAAGGCATTTTCTTTTCTTTTTTTAATTAATACATGTTTCTAGTACATAATGATTATATTCATTGTGGGGAATTGACATGAGACACCTTCACTCTTTTTTTAACCCCTTCTCTTTCCTCCCCTGATACCCATGAATTTTCTTATAAACCGTTCTGCCTGGAACCTGTGATTCCTATAGTGATTTCATTCCATAGGGAACGAGGCATGAATACATTTCTGTTCCGACCTCACTGTGGGGAAGCTGGAGCTCTCACCCACCTCATGATAGCATTCATGATAGCAGATAATATCTCTCATGGCCTGAATTTGAAAAAGGTGAGTTAAAGTTTTTCTTTTCCTTTTCTTTTTGTTTTCCTTTCCCTTTCCTTTCCCTTTTCCTTTCGTTTCTTTTCTTTCTTTCTTTTTTTTTTTTTTTTGAGACAGTCTTGCTCTGTAATTCACTGTGTAGTCTAGGCTGGCCTTGAACTGGCAATATTCCTGCCTCAGCCTCCAGAGTGCTGGGATTATAGGTGTGATTAATGGTACAGATGAAAGCAAAGGGACTTGCTCAAGATTTCCCCTAACTAGTTGTTCTCAGAGATGACTTAATGCAGATCTCCTGATGTTCCCTTTTAGAACTCTGACAAAGGATAATTCAGAGGAGGCTTGGCTGACCTGAAGCTAGATTTGCCAGATTTCATGTTATAGCATGCCTTAAAATGCCTCTTGTGAGTCAGAATTTTCATGTAGAAAAAAAGATAGGTTTCAGGGTAAAGCCTTTTCAACTTTAATTACCTGAGTTAGGTCATCGAACCTACACAATTGAAGCTCAAGCAAACAATTTGGCTTGACTCAATGTTTCTGAAAATGGATAGCCCACAATTCATTTATTCTAAATAGTGCTTATATTGAAAAACTAGAATTTTTCCATATGAGGAGATTTAAAGAATAGGTGATATTTTTATTGAAAACTAAGGCTTAATGTAGACCATGGGAGTTTAAGGTTTCTAGTTTCTATTCCTTTCACCATCCCTAATTTCCTTTTACTTTTTTTTCAGAGTCCTGTGTTACAGTACTTGTATTTCTTAGCCCAGATTCCCATCGCCATGTCACCATTGAGTAACAACAGCCTATTTCTTGAGTATGCAAAAAATCCATTTTTAGACTTCCTCCAGAAAGGGCTAATGATCTCACTGTCCACCGATGACCCCATGCAATTTCACTTCACCAAGGTACACATGTATATAAGTGTGTTTTGCTCAACCATTGTTTCCCACCCAGAATTGCAGTCAAATCAAGGAACTTTATTTTTCTCCATGTAAGATGCATATCACTTTTTAAATTAATGCATTCATTTCTGTTTATGTCGCTTCATTTAAATAAACAATGGCAGGAGCCCCTGATGGAGGAGTATGCCATTGCTGCACAAGTCTTCAAGCTGAGCACCTGTGACATGTGTGAAGTGGCTAGAAACAGCGTTCTACAGTGTGGGATGGCTCATGAGGTAGGGCTGTCTTTGGCTGCCCTTCTGAGCACGGGGTAACTTGAATACTGAAGAATTCCAGTAGTTGAGGAAACCCATGTAGAAAAACTGTCCTGTGAATTGTATTTTGTGTTATAGACAGAGACTGGAAACAATTATTCTATAATCTCCTTGGCCATTCCTTTAGGGGAAGGAAAATAAAATATTAAGGACTTATCAGCAGACCAGGCACACTGAGGAACATGTTGAGTACTTCAGAGTGCATTAAAATGGTTTTTCCCTTTTGCCTATGGCAAAAATTCACAAAGGACTTTTTGTGAAAGACGCAATTATTGTCTACACCAGGTTGAAAAGAAACAACAATCATTCTGCTCTCTTTTCTCTCACAGGAAAAAGCAAAGTTTCTGGGTGACAATTATCTTGAGGAAGGCCCTATTGGAAATGATATCCGGAAGACAAATGTAGCCCAAATCCGCATGGCCTATCGTTATGAAACCTGGTGTTATGAACTCAATTTAATTGCTGAGGGTCTTAAATCAACAGAATAAAATAAATGAACTAATGATAATATGAGTTTTTCATTGTAGACTTTGAAAAAAAAGTATGTTAGTAAGTCCTGCTATAAGGCAAGGATTATACTAGATGTTCCACTGCTATTGTTTCATTTACTGCTTTGTGATATTATCTCTATTTTGGGAAACATGAATAAACTGAAGTTATCAAAGTTAATGACCTGCACAAGGATACAGCTGTTGAGGGGTAGCAGTGAGGTCCTAGGTTTGTCTGACTACAAAGTTTCCCTGATTTTCAGGCAAGATAGTTATTAAGGCTAGACAAAAACACAAGCAAAGGTCTTCAAATTGGAGAATATTGGTTTTGGCTTATATAATTAAACTTGGTTAAGGCACTTAGAGCCATTAAAAAGTCATTTGACAGTTTACAAGTGGATAGTGGTTTTCTCAGTCAGAACCAAAGCAGATATACCCAAATATAGAAAATCAGTTAGTTATGCATTATCTTACAAGAGGATTTTTAGTTTCCCAGTGTAAGATATACATGTAACTTTTTAGATATCTCTGTTATTCAAGGTCAGGTGAAATTCCAGATTATACTTCCACACATACAATTGTGTTGCCACCTAGTGGCTGGGCCGATATTTCTTTCAATTTATTTAATTAGCAATTATTGGTCAATGTCTAAAGCAGTGGTGGCTAACTTATAGCATGTGTGCCACAGTGGGTACTCAGAGCTCTTTCAGCATGCAAGCCAAGTGTCTGAGTTGTTTTTCCTAAACAAAAACAGTAGGATTCAAGTTTAATTTCAGTGTTGGCACTTTGGTTTTGGGTTGCAGTTTGGACACTTGTCTCTAAAAGGTTCACCATCACTGATCTAAAGTATTGGGTATAATCCTAGACATCAAAGATAAACAGAGTAAGATTTTATTTCTATTCTCAAGTCGTTCACAGCACAAAGTTATGAAACATGTGGCTACAAATGTGAAAAAGGTAATTTTGCAAGACATCTCAGAAAATGACGTTTCATGTGGAGAAAAAAAAAACCTTGAAGCACGTTCTTACATGTTTTCACATTCCATACAGGTAGTCATAAGCATAGGTGTGACCCCGTTGGCACGTTTGTACTAGCCCTGCTGTAAGACTCCTCTTCCTGGTTTCTCAAGTTGAAGTTCTGTTTGAATCTGTTTTTATTTTACTTTGGCCTCCTGGTCATCCAAGTAACACAAATTACTAAATGAAGCACTACTCTCAAATTTAAAAGGAAATTAACTACGACTATGTACATTCTCCCTCTTACCCATGAGAGGGCAGCAGGATACATAAATGTTAATTAATTTATTACACTCAAGATAGATTTGGTTTTATATTTGACACTTGCAATTCAGTCTGCTTCATTTTGCCAAATAATCTTCAAAGTTCAAATATTAAATTTCAACTCAGGCATGGTGACACATTCCTGTAATCCCAGCACTTATGAGGCTGAGGCAGGAGGGTTGCTGAGAATTTGAGGCCAGTCTGGGCTACATAATGAGTCCAAGGCAAGCCAGAACTACAAAGCAAGACTCTGTCTTAAAAAAAATCACAACATTTTTTTTCAAAACTGCACTATTTTTTTTTTCTTTTTGAGACAGGGTCTCACTTTGTAGTTCGAGCTGGTCTTGAACTCACTTTGTAGCCCAGGGTGGTCTTGAATTTACAACCATTCTCCTGCATCAGCCTCCTAAGTGCTGGGATTACAGGTGTGTGCCACCCAAAATTTCATTTTGAATAATTGAGAAACCTTTTCTGTTTATTTTCAGACAGGATCTTGCTATGTAATTCAGGATGGCTTTGAACTCACTATGCAGTCCAGGATGACCTCAAACTCACAGTGATGCTCCTGCCTCAGTGCTCAGATTACAGGGAGGCGCAGTCATGCCGTGCTGAAACTTTCTTTTTTTTTTTTTTTTTTTTGCGGCACCGGGGATCGAACTCACAGCCTCGCACCTGCCAGACAGGCGCTTAAGCTGCTGAGCCAAACTCCCGGCCCTGGTTTTTTGAGGCAGGGTCGCACTATGTAGCTCAGGCCGGCCTTGCGCGCACGTTGTGGGCCTCGAACCCACAACGCTCTGCCCACTTCAGCCTCCCGAGTGCTGGGATTAAAGGCATGCGCCACCATGCCCGGCTTGAAACTTTCTAAATATACTAGATAAGGAGGTGTGGGAGTTCAAAAAGGTCAATGTTCCACCCTTCTAAAATGTTTGTGGGAAGCCGGGGGTGGTGGCGCACGCCTTTAATCCCAGCACTCGGGAGGCTGAGGTAGGAGGAGTGTTGTGAGTTCGAGGCCGGCTTGGGCTACAACGCGAGCACAAGGCCGGCCTGAGCTACATAGTGCGACCCTGCCTCAAAAAACCAGGGCCGGGAGTTTGGCTCAGCGGCTTAAGCGCCTGCCCTGGCAGGTGCGAGGTTGTGAGTTCGATCCCCGGTGCCGCAAAAAAAAAAAAAAAAAAAAAAAAAAAAAAAAAAAGTTTGTGGGAATGTAAAGTAGTACAACCACTTGGGAAATTAGTATAGAGTCCTCAACAAACTAAAAATAGACACTCCATTCTACCCAGCTATACCCCTCTGGCCCTTCTGGGTATCATTCCTTAAAGAGTTAAAGACATATCACAGCGATACGTACATGCTTGTTTTTATAGCAGCAGAATTTACAATAGCTAAATCTTGCCAATGGCCTATATATCCACCAACAAACAATGAATAAAGAAAATGTGGCATTTATAAAGGATAAATATAAGTCATCTGTAGGAATGACCACAAGGTGTAAGTGCACCTTGAGATCATAATGCTAAGCGAAATAAATCAAATATTGCATGGTTTCTCTTACCTGATAAATTTAAAGTATAAACAACTTGAACAAAATAAAAGACAGATGCTAGAAATAGGGAGGTAGAGCTTTTGCAAATGGGAAGAGGATCTAAGGATAGGGAGGTGGGGGAGGGGAGAGGAGGGAAAGTGAAAAAGATTAAGGTGCAAAATATGTATGTACCAACTCCTCAGTTGAATACATTCATTATATATCACAAACATACTTAATGAAAAAAAGATTAGCGTTCCAAAACTGATTACAAATCATTCACATCTATTTTTCTCACTGGGACATGATTTAAAAGTGCTGTGGTCACACCTCTACCCTCATTATAGAATTCAATGTTTTTAGTGTTCGCATCTCTTGGTTTCACAATGGTTTGAGATATGCCGACTTCATAGTTCTGCTGAAGTTGACTTGTGACAAGGCCTTCTGTGAAGTGTAACCAGATACTTTCTTGGAGTCTTCTATTTTGGTAACTCTATGAGAACAAATGTGGGAGGCCAAGAGGCTCTGGTTGGGTGAGGCAGGGTGGGGAGGTGGGTGGAATGGGGCGGTGAGGGGTTGGCAAGCCAGCGCCTGGGAAACAGGCTCCACTCATCCTTGTCTCGCGGCTTATTGAAACTGGGCTAAGCTTGCAAGCAGGCACAGCGCCATGAGCAAGAGGGTGTTGTAGGAGCAGTTCTTATGCATACGTGTGTCTCAGCCAGGCGTGGTGGCCCCCTTGGGCGCTGGCAGCGGGTGTCAAGGCAGCCCCGCTCTGAGAGTTCCAGTTTGCATCTCTCTGCGATTCAAGTTGGAACCATACTGCAATTACCTGCGAAATATTTGCTTCTTGCGCTCGGCCAGAAAAAACAAAACAAAACAAAACAAAACAAAACAAACAAACAAACAAACAAAACACAAACGGTGTTACTGTTAGACATTGGAAACCACGGGCCTGCTGAGCACCATGGCAGGCGACGATTCTAGTTTCCCTCAAAAAGGCGCCAGTTGGATTCCTTGATTAAACCAGGCTTTACGTCTGTGGTGGCTGAGAAGCGTCAAGCGTCACGTAGAGTTAGGTCCGTCCTGTGGGACCGGTATGACCGCAGGCACAGCGAGGGCCGAGGAGCTCGCGCTCCAAGCCTCAAGCGGACAGCTGCGGCGCCGCTCCTCTGCCTGCTGGGACCGCAGTTTGACGGCGACTAAGGCCGTGGGCGAGGTTCTGGCAAGTGAGTGCACTCGACGCCGAGAGGTCCCGGGCGGTGCCGCGGGCAGGCAGAGTGTGAGGGACGGGAAGCTTAGCCAATACATCTCTGTAGGGTGAAGCCTGGTCTGGCCAAGAGTGAGGGGGTGGGAATGTGAGCCAATCGGAACCAGGCGGGGCGGGGCCGGGCCGAGCCGGGCCGGCGCTGCGGCGGGGTCTGCGGGGGCGGGACGGAATCCAGAGCGGAGAGAGACCTGGGAGACGGCAACTCGGCTGGGGACCAGAGCCGCGTAGCGCGGCCGCGGGACGATGCTGCGGGCCGGGCAGGTAGGCGCGGCGTGGTCTAGGGTGGGGTTTGAGGCCGCGAGGGCTCTGGCCGCTCCGGACGGTTGGCGTCCGTCCGGCGTCTGGCGTGAGGCTGCTGCGCTTCTCCGCGCGTACCTCGGGCTGGCGGGAACCGGGCTGGCGGGAACCGGGCTGGCGGGGGCTGACTGGGTCTGACGAGGGCGTCCTGGCGCCCGCGCTGTGCGCTTCTCTGCAGCCCGCGGAGAGGCCGGCTCTGGGTTCGGCTGGCGGAGCCCGGCTCGGGGTCGCCTCGCCGCCCACTCCGGGTCTGGCGGTTCTGAGAACGAGCGCTCCGCAGCCGCGAGCTAAGTTTGAGTTTGGATAGACTGTGTCGGGACTTTCAGACGGTTTTTATGCGTTTGAGGGGTATGTTTTGATTCGTGATAGAGTCTGACAAGCACCATAGCCAAAGTCGTCAAGTAGAATTTTAATTTAAAAATCTGACTGTGAATACCTCAGAGCATTTGAGTCATCATTATAGCAGATGATTAGATTATGAGTCAAAAGACTTGCGACTGAAGCCCGGTCCCATTTTCCAGATTGATGGCTCTGCCAAATTAACTTTTCAGGGGCTCGGTTTGCTGAACCTTAAAACTGGGAAGCTCATGCTTGTGGGTCTTCTGAGGGCTGAATGAAATGTGTGAAAACATTCTGCAGATGTCAGGCGTTATTGTTTGACTTTGCGTCTGGCACACAGTAAGGACTGTGTAGAGCTTTACCTTAAAGCTAGTGTATCCTTACTGTTTAAGATGAAGTGCTAAATTTCTGTTTACCATGTAAATTGTGTAAACTATTTTTCCACAAAATTGCCATTGTTTGAAATGCATTCTACTTTTAACTAATTCGTTAAATTTTCTGGACAGTTGCCACATGCCTGTAAGCCCAGCACCCAGGAGGCTGAGTCAGGAGGGTCGCCTCGAGTTCGAGGCCAGCCTGAACTGCGTAGTGAAACTGTCTCCAAAAGACCAAAAGAAAATTTTTTTTCTCGACAGTGCACGGGATGTATACACTGTTGTTGAATCACTTACCACAAAGTTTGGTAGTGATCAGTGTCTTTTGCCTTATGTAAACAGTTGTACTTTAAGATACGTGGCAAAGTGAGGTGGGAGTAGTGCTTCAAATTAAGACTTTCATTTGTTTAGCCTTTAAAACAGACATTTATGTTGCTTTGTTTTGTTTTTGAGACAGTGTCACTATGTAGTTGTCTTTAATCACTATGTAGCCCAGGCTGGTCTCAATCTCAGGCAATCCTGTCTCGGCCTCCTAAATGCTGGGATTAAAGGCATTTACCGCCAGGCCTGGCTGACATTTATGTGAGAGGTTTAGAGAGGAATTACAAGAGTGTACTTTAATAATTTCCCAGGGAGGAACCAGGATTTGTAGTAATTGTGTTTCTTGGTCTTTCATTAGGATTTTTGTATTAAATGTGACAATAGATTTTTTAAATGCATAAAGGGAGAATAGTGATTTTTCTGACAATCGGCTGTTTCCTAAAGATGAAAATAATTGTTTTAGGGTTTTTTTGAGACAGGATCTCATCGTGTCGTTACGGCTCGCCTTTAACTCACGAAGTAACCCAGGCTGGCCTCCAGCTTGTTGTGAGCCTTGTGCCCCAGCCTCTTGTGTGCTGGGATGGCAGGCATGTGTCACATGTTTGACTTGTGGAAGTAATATTTTATTTTATTTTTGGAAATAATATTTTAAATGATTTATAGTATAGTGAGTTTTATAAGTTAAGAATATTAGGACACTGTATGCCAATATGAAATTAAATGGAGGAGGGCTGGGGATACAGCTCAGTGGCACAATGCCTGCTTGGCAAGCATGAAGTCATGAGTTCGATTCCCAGTACCAAAAAAAAAAAAAAAAAAAAAAAAAGAGAGAAATTAAAAAGAGGAGCCAGGTATGATGGTACACCCTGAAATCCCAGCATTGGGGAGGTTGAGGCAGTAGGATCTCTGTGAGTTTGAGGCCAGGCTGGACTACGTAAGTTCAAGGCCAGCCTGCATTGCATAAGTGAGACCCTGTCTCAAAAAAAAAAAAAAAAAAATTTAAATGAGAGAATAAAAGGAATGTTTGTTACCGAATATAGGTTTTTCTTTTATCTTGTGAAGTGTTTGGCCTTGCTTTCAGAGTTTGATTTATTTATATTTCAGTATTTCAATATTTCCTTAGAAGGCATGTGTTTTGAAGCCACTTTAAAACATCAATTTGAGACAAGTGCCCCATAATTTCTTATAATTTGTTGAGTTTACAAGTCTAAAACCTTACATTCACTTTATTTATTAAGCATCTTTTCTGCCCCAAAGCACAGTTTTAGCACACATGTATTCAAATTCAAGTGGGATGTAGTTCTTTCGCCTAGGTGATTACACTCCACCAGTGGGTTGTATTGAAAAAGGTGTTTTAAACACACGGTGGCACACAACTGTAATGTCAGAATTCTGGGAAACTGAGGCAGGAGGGTTGAAAGTTCAGGCCCATCCTGGGCAACATAGCAAGACTTTCTGTCAAAATAAAAAAAAAAAAAAAAAAAAAAGGAGGGGGCTTAGAATGTAGCTCAGTGCAAAGGTCCTGGATTCAATCCCTAGTACCTAGAAATAAATAAATAAATAAATAACTGTTTTAAAAGCTGATTTTAGAGATAGGCTTTTAATTCAGTTGTAGAGCACTTTTGCCTACCATGCACGTGGTGCCCTGGATTTGATCCCCAGCATGGTAAAAACAAACAAAAAACTAATTAGGACAGTAGACTATCAACTCGCATTTATTAGACCTAGTCTGTGCCAGGCAGTGTTCTAAATTCTTCACGTGTATCAGCGTTTTTAATCCTCACACCAGCACTGGGTGGGATGGATGCTTTCATGATCTCACTGAGAAGCATAAGAGAAGTTGAATAACTTGCCCATGGTCAGACAGCATAAGTAGCAGAAACAAGATTCAAATCAGATAGCCTCCAACAACCCTGACATTAACCTTTGCACTATAGTGAGTTTGAAATTCTGTGAGTGATATACTTATGAAATCTGACAGGTATGTAAAAGACAGTCCTAAGAGGAACTTCTTCAAAGGGTGGGGGGACTGGTATTATAAGATATAGATGAAGGCAAGTACAAGCTACAGTCTAATTATACTTTGTAAAAACTTCGTGTGGGGGGGGGATTGGTGAATGATGTCTGGTTCTTTTTGTTTCTAAACTTCCAGTCACTTAGTAATTACAATAATGGCATTATTTAGCAATATATATTTACTTTTGAGTAAGTTTAAAATATCAGTTTTTAAACCATAAGTTAAATGTGAGATTCAAGAAAAGAAAATGCTTTCTTGTCTTCAGGAAACTTATAAGCAGACATGTAAATAAGTCTAGGTTATGGTTTCAGTGTGACAACAGAGGTCTAGAGTTTAATGGGGAACAGAGTTTAATGAGAAAATTACTCCACTTGTGGAAGGGAGGATTATAGAAAAGCTACCATAATTGAATTTGGCTTTGAAGAGTGACTAGGAGTTTGCTGAGTTGGGGTAAGGAAACAATAAGAATGAAAATCAGAGATATACAAGAAAGTGTATGATATTTGAGGAATATGTTGTACAGTAGTTAGTTATCACTAAAGATCATAGTGTTACTGAGATTAGTGGTAGGGCTAAAGGAGGTGATGCCTGGAAATAAACTGGAAAAGGGAAACCACAGAGCTTGGCTGCAGAATCACATTAAAGTCACTGAAATTGTGAGATAAGTGGTGATAATGGGGATTGGTTTTGTTCCCTTCATTTGAGATAATGAAGTGAATGATTGGTCCAGTTTGACAAAATCTTTCATTGTGGAATATGGTGGTAAGGACACTTCTAAAACTTTGAACTATAGGATATATTGTAGAACAGCAGATTTAGGTAAGTAGAGTTAGGATTCAGAAAAAGAAAAAGGAAAATCTAATAGTGCCAAGTACTTAGGAGCTTAATGTAGCATGCTAAGGACTTTGGAGTTGATTCTAAAAACAGTGAAAAACCAGAGAAGGGTTTTGAGAAATTAGGAAAGATAACATGGTGATGTGCAGTGTATGATGCTGAATTGAATAGAGAGAGACAAAAGATAGGGAAGATAGGTAACAATAAACCTATTGCTATTGAAATAGTACAGATAAGGCTCTGAAATAGGGAACTACTAACAGAAATGGAGAAAACAGGACAGAAGATAAAGATGTAGAATTGACAAGACTTCAAAATCAGTCGATTGTGAAGGAACAGAAAAGTAAATGACTTAATTTCTTAGCTTGGGATACCATATGGATAAAGGATCTTATTTTTTAATCTGGAGGAAGAGAATTTTTTCAGTGTTTTGTTTTGTTTTGTTTTGTTCTTGTCTTTTTGAGACAGGGTTTCACTACGTGTAATTCAGGTTGGCCTTGAACTGACTTTGTAACCCCAGTTGGCCTCAGACTCACAGCGATTCTCTTGCCTTAGCCTCCAGAGTGCAGGGATTACAGGCATGTGCTAACAGGCTCAGCCTAATTTTTTCAGTTTTGAATGTGTTGAGTTCAAAATGTCTATGGAGAGTTCAGGTAACGGTGTTGAAGTAGGATCCATAGTTCTGGGGTTGGTGATTCAAGTTTCAGAGTTAACAGGTAATCACTGAAGCTAGAAAAGCAAATGAAATTGCTCAGGAAGAGTATATAAAATTAAAAGAGGAGTCAAGGATAAATGATTCGCTTTGTGTAAGTGGTAGGGATTTCTGTTTTTTTGTTTTGTTTTGTTTTGTTTTTTTGGTCTTTTTGAGACAGGGTCTCATTATACGGTTCAGGCTGGCCTTGAACTTACTTTGTAGCTCAGGCTGGTCTTCAACTCACGATTGTGATCCTCCTGCCTCAGTCTCCTGAGTGCTGCGATTACAGGCGTGAGCCACCACGCCTGGCTAGGGATTATTATTTATTATTAATTTTGTCTTTTATTATTGTGCAGCAATGAAATGGGTTTTAATTGAAAAATTGAATAACTTTTGTATCTGTGTGAGTCCTGTCCTTTTAAAATTTTCTTTGGGAGTCACTCATTTGTTCCAGAAGTGTATGGTCTAAATTATTACTGCAGTCTCTTCTATTATAAAATTATCTTTCCTTGTTTGTACTTTGTATTTGCATAGCATGATGCCTTGAAGCAAAGCTCAAATATGGTCACTTGATTGTCCTTAGAAGTTAGAGATAAGAGATTTTTAAAAAAATAAAGGAACCCTGTCTCATATAACTTTAGATTATCTTCGTCTTGCTAACCAGCCATGCTTGTCTTGGCTCCAAGTCTGTGACGGTGAACCTATGGTACCTGTGCTGCAGCGAGCTGTTTGTTATCAGTGAAAGCTCGAAAAGGTTTGCCATCACTGCTCTAAGTGGTTTAACCATTTCCAAAATTCATGCTTAGCTCCAAAGAATGAAGGTTTGGCACCACCCAAATGACTCAAAGAATATGTTTTGGAACCACTTACAAAAATAATACTTTGGTATACTTTCCCCATTCTTTGTTTTTGTGTTTTGATACAGGGTCTTGCTATGTAATGCAGGCTGGCATTAAACTCTGAAGGCCAAGGCTGACCTCAAACTTGGTGGTAATCCTGCCTCAGCCTCTTGAGTGCTGGTAGCACAGGTATGCACCACCATGCATGGCATTTCCAGCATTTTTGTAGTGTTACTTTATTAGAATAAATGTATGGTGTTCTTAGGTAGGGGTAGCAAACTTTTCCTGTAAAGGAGTAGGTAGTAAATATAGATTTTGTGGACCAATCTCTGTCACAGCTACCCAGTCTGAAAAACACAAATTCAGCTATAGGCAGTATTTAAATGCATAAAAATGTAGGGTATGTTGAAATAATACCTCATTTGTAGACACTGAAACTTGAGTTTTATATGATTATTGCATCACAAAATGTTATAATTTTTAAATTTCTTACTCAGACTTTATTAGTACATTTTATAATTTATTTTTATTTTATAATTTTTTAAATTTTATTTATTTATTTATTTTTTTTGAGACAGGATCTCGCTACGTAGTATATATATAGCCCCTATTGGCCTCCAACTTGCAACAACCTTCCTATCTTGGCCTCCCAAGTACTGGGATTACAGGTTTGTGCTACCACATCTTGTACAAAATGTTATAATTTGATTTTTTTTCCTGCAAAAATTTATTGCTTTTTTGAGTCAGGGTCTTGCTGTGTAGTTCTGGCTGTTCTTGAGCTGATTGTGTAGCCCAGGCTGGCCTCGAATTTAAGGTGATCCTCCTGCCTCAGCCTCCCAAGTACTGGGATTATAGGTGTGCACCACCATTCCCAGCTCCTATAATTTAAAAAAGTGAGAACCATTCTTAATGCAGAAGCCTACAAAAACAGGCAACCAGAGTTAGTCCAGGGGCAGGCCATAGTCTGCTGTTCTTGTTCTAAGGGATGGTCTTTGAAATACTTGGATTTGTAAGTTTAGTTGAAAAACCATTATGGCTCTTCAAAGTTGTACTTCTTATTTCTGAATTCAAGTACATTTATTAAAATATCCAGAAAATTGTCATTCATTCTCCATTTCTTACATAGAAATAGAGGAAAAAACAGGTATGGTGGCTCATGCCTGTAATCCTAGCACTCAGGAGGCTGAGGAAGATTGCCACAAGTAGGAGACAACTTGCCTGAGCTACATAATGTGTTCAATACCAGTCTGAACTACATGGTGAGACCCTGTCTTAAAAAAAAAAGTAAATAAAAGAATAGAGACACAGAGAAATAGATTAGTTTGTAGCATATCAGAGTAACAATATTTTTTCAACATTCAGTACTCCTGAACAAGGCACAGTGGTGTGTGTCTGTAGTCCCATCACTTGGGAGGTTAAAGAAGGAGAATTGTGAGTTTGAAGCCAGCCTGGGCTACATAGTAAGATCCTGCCTGAAAAAAACAAAAA
This sequence comes from Dasyprocta punctata, assembly GCA_004363535.1. Classification (NCBI taxonomy): domain Eukaryota; kingdom Metazoa; phylum Chordata; class Mammalia; order Rodentia; family Dasyproctidae; genus Dasyprocta; species Dasyprocta punctata. The sequence goes on along the minus strand of RJWM01019748.1, from coordinate 18,754 downwards.
CAACAACAAAAGAATTCTGTACTCCTTACTGAATCAGTAAGATGAAGTCTTTGCTTCAGTGAAAGTGTAAGCACTCAAATTGTACATGCTCCTCTGTAATCCCAATACTCTGGAAGGCTGAGGCAGGAGGATGGAAAGTATGAGCCCAACCTGGCAACTTAATTATTTAGTGAGAACTTTCCTCAAAAAAAAAAAAAAAAAAAAAAAAGTCCTGGGGATGTAGCTTGATGTGAAGGCCCTGAGTTCAGTCCTTAGTACTGCCAAAAAACAAAAAAGACAAGGCTCCAAAACTTGGGTGGAGTAAGAGGTCAAAGCTTGAGGAAGTGATCGCCTCTGGTTCCCAGACAGTTGGACAGGATAGAGTCTTTGGCTTTTATTTCTCTGGCTTGAATGGTTTTAATCCTGAGGAAAAGAAAACATGAAGTTTGCTTCACTTCATAGGCAGTATGGCAGGTTGTAAGACTGAATGATAAAACATGCTGAGACAAGAGAATGCAGTATAAAGGATTTACTTTTTGACATCCAGCTATCCCAAGTGCTCACCCTATTTTCTTTCTTTCTTTCTTTTATTGTAGTATGCAGTGGGGATTGAACCAAGTGCCTCAAGGTTGGCATTCTACTGCTGAACTTGATGCTTTTTGTCTTAGCACAGGCTCTTGCTAAATTGCCCCAGCTGGCTCCTAATTTGTGATCTTTCTGCCTCTGCCTCCTGTGTAGGTAGGGTTTCAGCTCGCCACCATTCTTGGCTGTTCAACCTGTCTTTAAGGAGGAAATTGAAGGTTAGTTTTCCTTATAAATCTTAGATCCTTGGTTAACAGCCTGAGAACATTTTTAGCATTCAGTTCAGACAATATTAGCTGGGTGTGATGGGACACACCTGTAATTCCACTTGAGGCAGGAGGATCGCTGATAGTTCCATGCCAGCCTGGGCTACATAGTGAGTTCAAAGCCAGCTTGCACTACATAGTGAGACCCTGTCTCCAAAAAAACAAAACAGAATGACAATATTAATTGCATTATTCTTGTTTGGTTTTTTTTTTTCTTTCCCCTTTGAGATAGGGTCTCACTGTGCAGTGTGGGCTAGCCTTGAACTTGCTTATGTAGGCCAGGCTGATCTCCAACTTGCAGCGATCCTTCAGCCTCAGTCTCTCCAGTGCTGGAATTACAGGTGTATTTCATCATGCCTGGTCTATTTATATTACTTAAAAGTTACTCCTGCTCTTTTTTAAATTTCTGACTTTCCTCATGATTTTCGTAACAATGATAACCATTTATTTATTTATTTATTTTTATTTTTTTTTCAATGATAACCATTTAAAATAGAAGACAAGGAGGGAAATTACTAGTTTTCCTTTGAAGTTTGAATTCCTAGATATGACATAGTTGTGTATTTTTTTTTTTTTTTGGTATGAAAGTTAAAATTTTGGACAGTTTGATGAGACAGAGTGAGGAGTATGTTTGTATATTTGCTTTTTTTCCTTTTCTTATTTTTTTCTCATTGGCAAAAACAAAACAACAACAATATGAACCCCTAAGCTGTGTGGGATATGTTTGAACTGGTTACTTAGCAATCTGAAATATAATTTTGAATTTAAATATTTATCTGTACTTTTTGATACTCTGATTAAATAAGGATCTATTAAGACTGTACTAATGGGGCCTGCTGGGAGGAAATGACACAGCTGGTTCCACAGCAGTATTCAGTGAAAATCTTCTTTTCCCTGGTTTCTGTTTAAACTGTAAAGGGTAATATGGAACCAAAGAGGAAGATTATGAGAATTAATGATGGTTAATTTGATTAAGACCATAATTCAATGGTTATTATTGCAGAGTTAATTTATATTAATATAAGATGAGGTCAAACAAAATGTTAGAGAATTTGGTAAAAGTGGCGAACATGGGCTGGGGATATAGCTCAGCGGCATGGGGCATGCCTGGCAAGTGCAATGTCCTTTGTTTAATTCCCAGTTCTCCCACCATCCCAAAAGAAGTGGTGGACATGTCCACAGAAGTTTTATTTTGAACTTTAAATGCATTCTTTTTTTTGAAAACTATTTAAAAAATTTTATTCTAAAGAAAGAAAAAAAGATAAACTGATGAAAACAGGTTAGTTGGACTGTTACAACAGTTGATACATTATGTATTGTCTTTGTAGTTGTTCAGAATACAAGATATAGGCATGATATCTTGTCCAAACATTATTAATAAAACTTTCTTGAATGCATTCTTTTAGTGATATTTTCAAGAATTCAGTCATTATTGTAACTATAAAATCAAACTAGATCTTGATGGCCTTTATAATTTATTACTAGAAGAAAAAGGTATGAAATAAAAATACAGAGTTCATGTTTAATAGCTGGATCTCGAATTATAAAAATATTGATGAAATCGTTGACTAGGAAATTTACGATGGTTTTAATGAAGATTGTTTAAAATATAGTTTTATTAAACGGGCAAAACGTGAGTAAAATGTCAGCATTTATGTATTGGTAGCAGTGTCGCAAATGAAAACTAGAAGTCTTTAAAATTTAAAGCTGGGCATGATGGCGCATGCCTGTAATCTTAGCACTTGGGAGGCTGAGGCAGGAGGATCCCAAGTTGGAGGCCAGCCTGGGTTATATGGTGAGTGCAAGGCCAGCCTGAACCACATAGTCAGATTCTTTCTCAAAACAAAATAATAAAATAAAATTAAAAGATTATTGGAAATTTAGCACACTGGACTTTCTCTTGAACATACTAGGTGAGTGCTCTACCACTGAGCTATAGCCCTAACCCTTTTTATTTTGAGAGAGGGTCTGAATTACCCAAGTTGGGCTCAAATTTACCTAACCTTGTGCCTCAGCCGTCATAGTAGCACAGATTACAGGTGTTTGCCATCAATCTTGTTGGTGGCTTACTCTTTTGAGGTGTTGGGGCTGGAGGCCAGGCCCTGGGGCATGCTAGGCAAATGATACACAACTGAGCAACATTGCAGCCTCCCCTCAATTTTTTTTTTTTTTGAGACAGGGTCTTGCTATGTAGCTCAGGCTGGCCTTAAACTCGTGGCAATCCTCCTCCTTCAGTCTCCTGAGTGCTGCAATTACAGGCGTTTGGCACTGTGCTTGACCTTCAATTTTTTGTTTGTATTTATTTATTTATTATCTTTTTGAGACAGGGTCTTGCTATGCAGTTCAGGCTGGCCTTGAGCTCACTTTGTAGCCCAGGCTGGTCGTGAACTTGCAAAGATCCTCCTGCCTCAGCCTACCGAGTGCTGGGATTACAGGCAGGTATGCACCACCATGCCTGACCTTTCAATTTTTTTTTTAAATAGTTAAATAAATTTTTAGTATTTCTGAGCTGGGCGTGGTGGCGCACGCCTTTAATCCCAGCACTGGGGAGGCTGAGGTAGGAGGAGCATTGTGGGTTTGAGGCTGGCTTGGGCTACAACGCAAGCGCAAGGCGAGCCTGAGCTACATAGTGCAACCCTGCCTCAGAAAAAAAACTAGGGCTGGGAGTTTAGCTCAGTGGCTTAAGCACCTAGAGTTTGATCCTCCCATGCCACAAAAAAAAAAAAATTTTTTTTTCGTATTTCTGATTGGAAATGTACAGAAATTACACTGCCATACACAGTCTTAGAACACCAGCAACTTTCACTGTGTGTGTGTGTGTGTGTGTGTATATATATATATATTTTTTTTTTCCCCCCAGCACCAGGGATCGAACTCACAGCCTCACGCCTACCAGACAGGCGCTTACGTCACTGAGCCAAACTCCCAGCCCTCGCTGTATATTATTACATGGTTAAAAGTCACTGCCAGAGGGAGGAGCTCCAGCCAATTTGAACATTTGCATTTTTTCTTTTCACGTACTTACAAAAGTGGGGAGCTGGGATGAAGTAGAGGGCTGGGGTGGCTCTTGTTGCTGAGTCTGTAGAGAAGAGGGGGCGTTTCCTGGGCAGTCTGGCTCCCACAGACTGACAGGTGCAGGGAGCAGTGTCCCTGAGGGCAGGGACCCAGGAGAGGGTTCTGTGTGGAGCTCTCCAGTCCCTCAGTTTTTTAAAGAAGCCCACCATACACACACACACACACACACACACGCACACACACCGTGGATTGAACCTAGGACATTTCACACTGAGCTGTATTCCCAAACTTGTTTATTTTTTTTGAGACAGGATTTTGAGATAGGAGAGTAGCTTGTGGCAAAGCAGGCTGGGGGAGTAGGCCTGGCCTGTTGATTACAAGATCCTGGAACACATGCACAGATCAGTTCCCAAAGCCCTGCATGTGGACTTCTCAGGAGAACTCAGGTTCTCAATAGGATGGCCCAGACCTGACCTCACCATGAGGCGTGGGTCTCAGCACTGCATTATGTAGAAGATCTCGAGGGCTTCCTCAGGATTTGGACAGCATAAAGGTGAGGTGCCTCAAGAAGAACTTGCTAGCATCACTTTCCTCAGGGCAGCTCCCTCGGTTTTCTCAAGAGTATTCTTTCCTCTTGCTTTTTCCTCTTTTACTGTGCCCAAACTTGCTCTGCAGAGTTAGTTTTTCCCTCACTCTTTACTTTTTCTCAAATAAACTTTGTCAGTGTTCTTTTGCTCATTTTGTTCAGTTTTTTGCTCCAGAGAGGAACCTGGAATCTTAACTCTGGAGGGCAGGGGAGCAACCCAGAACCCAGTAACATTTAATTGGTTGAGCGACTTTTTGAAGCAGAGTACTCACAGTGATCTTCCTGCCTCAGCCTCCCGAGTGCTGGGATTATAGGTGTGTGCCACCACTCTTGACTAAAATTTGCACTTTTTTTTTAAAAGAGGATAAAACCAAGGAAAATAAAACAGAATAAAACCAATCAAAAATAAACCAGCGTAAGTGATACAGGACTTCAAAACCTTATGAAACCAACAATAGTTACCATAATGCCTTTTGTTGTCTTCAAAATAACTGCAGAAACTTTCAGACATAGTAAAAATCAAACAGAACAGAATAGAATAGAAACAGTAAGATCAAAACAGTGAATGCAATAAGGGACTTCAAAACAAGCCACTAGTAAATTCAAAATGGCTACCATAATGTCTTGTTATCTTTTAAATAGCTGCTCTTGTCATCAGATTTAACATAATCAAACAAAACAAAATAGAATAAAACCCAACCCAATAAAACAATGAAAATGATATGGTTTCCTGGCCGGGATTGCTTCCTGGTGAGGTCTGGATCTCCCCTCTCCCCGCCATCCTTTGCAGTCCGCGAATGGCACAGACTCATGGAGAGAGGCCAAAATTTGCACTTTTAAATGGTATTTTTGGACAATCTAGTGAACTCACTTTGAAGCTATATGCTGAAGGTCCCACCAGGATATTGTGGCTTCTGTATCTGTATCTAGCCACTGTAGCTTTTAAACATTGTTAATGCATCTCCAAGACAGCATATTCAGTGAAGAAAGATTGAACAAAATAAAAGGCATTTTTCTGTCATCAGATTTTTCCTTACTTTCCTGAAGAGAAATATGAAACTTTGAGGAAAAGCATTGGCTAAAAGATTCATTTGCCCCATAATTGAATTTAATGAATATTCCAAGAAGAGAATTAATTCTTGTGACTTAGTTCTTCATTTGCTCTGAAGAATGATTATATGATATTGATTATTATGTATTAAGACTAAAAAATGGCCGTTGCTAGGTAGAATGCAGTGCCGCTTTTACCATTCACAGACACTCACTCAGTTGTTTCAGCTGGGATTTTCAGTCTCAACCCAATTAAAGGGAAAAGAATAAAACAGAGTCCTAAGTGAACCTGGGATGAGCGTAGGATTTTCCTTGTGATTTCCAGACTGGAATTAATTTATGATCAGAAACGATTACCTGTTTCATTAAGTTGAATCATTTCTAATTTTAATTTCTGTGTTTATCTTGGAATTTTAATGTATTCAAATAATGATGAAATATTTGACTTTATGTTGTACTTTATCCTATGTGATAAGGACATTTATTGTGTGAAATTTCTGTTTCAGGTGTGTGTGTGTATTGATGCCAGTTGTATTTCTTTTTTAGGGGGCTGCTGCGTATTGAACCCAGCAGCTAGTGTGTGCTAGGCAAACACTGTATCACTAAAGTACACCTCCACCCCTTTTAAATTTTGAGACAGGATCTTAATAAGTTGCCCTGGCTGGCCTCAAACTTTTTTTTTTAGCTTGAAAATGCAACATTTATTTAAAGTAAAAGAAGAAGAAGGCTGGGCCTGGTGGCACATGCCTGTAATCCCTCACCTGAGAAACTGAGGCAGGAGGATTACTGTGAGTCAGAGACCAGCCTGAGCTACATAGTGAGTTCAAGGCTCAACTGTGATACTCGAGTTCATGTGTCTGATTTATTTCATTTAACATTATTCTCTCAAGTTGCATCTGTTTACCTCTGAATGTCTCAAGTTTATCTTTTTTGTGGCAGAGTAGTACTCCATTATGTATAAACATGTTTTACCCATTCATCTGTTGATGAACATATATATGGTTTCCAAGATGTAGCTATTATAAATTGTGCTGCTATAAACATGGGTATGGATGTATCTCTGTAATATGATGACTTTAACTCTTTTGGGAAGAGACCTTGAAGGAGAATAGCTAGAATTTGTAGTTTTTTGAGGAATCTGTACACTGATTTCTGTAGTTGCGATACTAGTTTATGTTCCTACCAACAATATAGTAGAGTTTTTTTCTCTTCACATCCTTGCCAGCATTTGTTATTTTTAGATTTTTTGATGGTAGCCTTCTTTCTAGGTAAGATGATATTTGTGTAGTTTTTTTTCCCAACTATGTAGTTAAGGCTGGCCCTGAACTCTTGGTGATCCTCCTGCCTCAGCCTTATCTGTGTAGTTTTAATTTGCATTTCTCTTAATGGCCAGCAATGATAAGTATTTTTCCATGATAAGTATTTTTAATTGGCCACTTTCTGAGAAGTGTCTGTTCATTTTGGTTGCTCATTTTTTGATTGAGTTTTTTTATTTTTGGGGAGGGTGTCTGATTTTCTTGAGTTCTTTATTCTTGATGTTAGTCTTCTCTCTGAAATTGCTGGCAAAATTTTTTGCCCATTCTATAGATTGTTTCTTCACACTGTTGGTTGTTTCCTTTGCTGTGCAGAAGCTTTTAAGTATGATAACCATTTGTTGTTTCTTGGTATTATTTCTTGTGTCACCAGGGTTCTGTTTGGAAAATTCTTACCTTTGTCTGTCTATGCCTGTGTCTTCAAGAGTTGTACCTCTTTTATCATCCAGCAGATAAAGTGTTTTTGTTTGTCTGTTTATTTATTTATTTATTTTTGGTACCAGGAATTGATGTATTTCTGTTTTAACATTTAGATCTTTGATCCATTTTGATTTTAGTTTAGTACTGGTAAGATATTTCAGTCTAGACTCAATCTTCTGCTTGTGGATATCCAATTTTCACAGTACCATTTATTAAAGAGGCTGTCTTTCCTCCAGTGTATGCTTTTGGCTTCTTTTGTTAAAAATCAAGTATCTGTGTGCGTGTAGAGTTGTTTCTGCTTTTCTGTTCTGTTCCTCTGAGCCACATGCCTCTACCATGCTGTTTTAATCACTGCGGCTTCATGGTGTAACTTCAAGTCTGAGATCATGATGACATTTGGTTTGCTTTTGTTACCCAGTATTGCTTTTGCTATTCTGCGTCTCTTTTGATTCCATATACATTTTAGGATTGTTTTCTCTAGCTCTGTGAGAAATGACATTAGTGTTTTAGATGGGATTGCATAAAATCTATATGTCAGTTTTGAAAGGTAGAGCATTTTGATTATGTTGATTCTGCCTATCTAGAAATAGGGGATGTTTTTTCATTTCCTAATACCTTCCTCGATTTTGTTTTTCAGTCTGTTGTGATTTTCATTGTAGAGGTCTTTCACTTCCTTAGGTTAATAGCTAAGTATTTAATTCTTTGATGCTATTGTGAATAGTACTGTTTTCCTAATTGCTTTTTCAATGAGTTCATTAGTGTATAGGAATATTGATTTTCGTATGTTTGTTTTGTATCTTGTTACACTGCTGAATTTGTTATCAATTTTAGTATTCTTTTGATGTAGTTTTTTGGGTCTTATAAGTAAAGGATCATGTTATTGGCACATAATATTTTGAGTTTGTCCTTTCCTATACATATCACTTTTATTTCTTTCTTTTGCCTGATTGCTCTGGCTAATGTTTTGAGGACTATGTTGAATAGGAGTCTTGATATTCGACATCGTTGTCTAATTTCTGATTTTTTATTTTTTGAGACAGAGTCTCACTTTGTAGTCCAGGCTGGCCTCAAGCTCATGGCAGTCTTCCTGCCTCAGCCTCCTGAGTGCTGGACCACCATGCCTAGCCTGATCCTGATTTTAGAGGGAAGATTTTCAGCTTTTACCCATTTGATGTTGGCAGAGGTTGGTCATAAATGGGTTTATCATTTTGAGATACAGATTTTCCGTACCTATTTTCTTTGGGGTTTTTATCCTCAGTTGATGTTGGCCTTTGCAAAAGGTTTTTTCTGCAGCTATTGAGATGATCATGTGATTTTTGTCCTTCTGTTTATATGATGAATTATATTTATTGACTTGGATGTGTCGAACCATCCTTGCATCCTAGGATGAAGCCTACTTGGTCATGACGTATGATCTTTTTAATATTCACATTCTGTTTGCCAGTTTCTGTTTGTTTATGTTTTTTGAGAGAGGGTTCTTTGTAGTTCAGGCTGGCCTTGAATTCACTATGTACCCAGGCTGGCCTTGAACTCACAGTGGTCTTCCTGCATTAGCTTCCTAAGTGCTGAGATTACATGTTTGCCAGTTTCATATTAAGTGTTTTTTCATCTGTGCTCATTAGAGAAATTGGTCTACAGTTCTCTTTTTTTGGTTGAATTTTTGTCTGGTTTTGGGATCAAAAAATTATTAGCAACTGCTGCTGCTGCTGCTTCCACTTCTTTTTTTTTCTCTGCTGGGTAATTGAACTCAGGACCCTCATATGTGCTAGACCTCATATGCACTAAGCACTCTGTTGCAGAGCTGCAGCCCCTGACCATTGTTAGCTTCTGAGAATAATTTTGGATATTCCTTTTCTCTCAATTTCATGAAAAAGTTTGAGGAGTATTGGTGTTGAGATTTTCCCTGAAGTTGTTAGAGAATTTGGCTGTGAATCCTTTGGGTCTTGGACTTTTCTTAGTTTTTTTCTTTTTTAATAAAGTAGTTATACTGCTTCAATTCATTGCCTATTATTAGGTTGTTCAAGATTTTTAAGCCTTGTTTCAATTTTGGCATTTCATCTTCTAGATTTTTTTTACTTTTTGTTGGTACCAGGAATTGAACTCACAACCTCGCACCTGCCAAGCAGGCGCTGAAACCACAGAGCCAAACTCCGAGCCTGTTTTTTTCAAGGCAGGGTCGCACTATGTAGTTCAGGCCAGTCTTGCTCATGTTATAGCCCAAGCCGGCCTCGAACTCACAACGCTCCACCTACCTCGGCCTCCTGAGTGCTAGGATCAAAGGCGTGCGCCACCACACCCAGCTCATCTTTTAGATTTTTTAAAAAGTGTATTTATTTATTTATTTATTTATTGTGTGTGTGTGTGTGTTGCTGGGGTTTGAACTCTGGGCCTTGTACATGGTAAGAAAGTGCTTTACCACTAAGCCACATTGCCAACAATATACCTTTTTGATTTTCAATTGCATTAATTCATATTTCCTTTTTTGGTATGATTAGCTAAGGATTTGTCCATTTTTTTCATTATTATTTATATTTTATTAATAATAAAAGACAAGGCAGAAGAGAATCCCCCATACTTGCTACATTGCCACTGTAAAGAGATGCTTGGGTTGCTGACCAGAGGCCTGGCCAAATCTACAAAACGAAAGTTGGTTGATGTTCCTTGGTTGCTATCAATCCAGCCAGACCTCCGAAACAGCAGGTTGCTCACGGGGGAGGGGAGTGTTGTCCCTGATTCCAAGCCCGCGCGCCAGTGCCGCTGGGGCCGGGCGGGGGGCCCCTCGCGGGGCCCTTCTCGTTCTCCTCCAAGGTCCTGGGCTCAGAACCCCTGAGGGCAGTCCATATTGAGTCCTGATCGGTGCCTGCGCCGCTCGGGCCGGGCAGGGGCCGCTCGCGGGGCCCTTCTCGTTCTCCTCCAAGTGTCCATTTTTTCAAAGAACCAGCTCTTCAATTCATTGTGGTTTTTTTCTCTCCATTTCATTAGTTTCTAGTCTGATCTTTATAATTTCTTTCCTTATACAAGCTCTGGGTTTGTGTTTTTCTTGTTTTTCTAAGTCCTTGAGATGCATCATTAGGTTATTTATGTAAGCTTGTCTTGTTTGTTCTGATGTGAACATTCACTACTATAAACTTCATGCACAGAACTGCTTTTAGTGTGTCCCATAAGTTTGGTATATTGTACTGGCATTATCATTTAGCTCTAGGAACTTTTATTTCTTCTTAATATCTTCTGTTACCCGTTGAGTATTCAAGAGTGTGTTGTTTAATTTCCATATGTTTGCATAGTTTCTATAGTTTCTTCTGCTGTTCTACTTTTACTGCACTGTATGCATGGTAAAATTTGGATTCTTTTTCATTTGTTTAGGCATCCTTTATTCATTACTATATGGTCTGTTTTGGAGAAAACACCATGTGCAGCTGAAGAGAACAGTAGTCTGTTGTTGGGTAGAATACTTTGTATATATCTATTAACCCCATTTATTCAAAGATTTGGTTCAACTCTATTTTTTTGTTGGCTTTTTTAGTGGTTTGTTTGTTTGTTTGTTTGTTTTTGAGACAGGGTCTCGGTATGTAGCTCAGACTGGCCTCAAACTCAGGACAATTCTCCTGCCTCAGCCTACTGAGTGTTGGGATTGCAGGCATGCACTACCACACCCAGCATAGTTGATCTATTTGTGATAGTGGGGAATTGAGATCCCCCAATATAATTGTATTAATGTTTACCTGATCTTTTTTGTCTATTAGTTTGTTTCATGAAGTTACATACACTGTGTCTTGGTGCTTATATTTGTAATTGTTATCTTCCCACTGAGTAATTTCATTAATGTCTTACTTTTTTCTCGTTGTTGAGACAGAATACCTGACACCCAAAATTAGGGAAGGAAAAGGTTTATTTCTTACAGTTCTTGGGGGTTTTAGTCCGTACTCAGCTGGCTGCAAGACTGGATGGCATAGTGGGGGCAGCCATTTATGGCCACCGCAAACAGCAAAGTGCAAACCCAGCACGAGGAAAGGCACGCCTTCTTCCTGCCCTTACAATGTATGTTGGCTCCACCCCTGGGCGGGTGTACCACTTACACCACCAATTCCAGCACCAGACAACAAACCAATCACGAATGCAAGAGTCAGCTGTCCATGATTACATGAGGCTTGGGTGGGCCATCTGAACACAAACCATAACAATTAAGCAGTACATTTGCCATCTTTGATCAGCTTTGGCTTGAAATCCACTTTGTCTGAAAATTGCACAGCTACTTCTACTTGTTTTCAGGTTCCTGCATATTCTTTTCCATCCTTTGATTTTTAGTCTGTGTATTTCTTTGTGTGTTAAATGTGTTTGTTGTACATAGCATACCAGTGGATTTTGTTTCTTGTTCCATTTCCTAATCTGTGTCTTTTGATTGGCAAGTTGAGCCCATTTACATTGATAGTTGTAATTGATAGGTACTGATTTATTCCTATCATTGTATAAATTTCCTGTTGCTGTTTTGCTTTCTTTCCCTTCTACTTAATTACTAGTCCTATCCGATATATTCATTTTATTGGACCTTTTACCATCATTAGCTTCATTGTCTCCTAGAATATACCTGAGAATTTTGTGAAGTGTTGGTTTCATGGTCATGGACTTCTTTAGGTTTTCTTTGTCATGAAAGTATCTTATTTTTTCACAAATTTTGAAAGATAATTTTGCAGGCCTTAACAGTCTGGGTTAGAAGTTCTGCTCTGTTCCACTCTTTCTTTTTGTCTTTTTGAAACAGGGTTTCACTGTGCAGTTCAGGCTGACCTAGAACTCACTTTGTAGCCCAGGCTGGCCTCCAACTTGCAGCAATCCTTCTGCCTCAGCCTCCTAAGTGCTGGGATTACAAGTTTACAAGCGTGTGCCACCATGCCTGGCCTGAAAGTAATTTTCTTTAAGAGTTTAAAACACTTCATTCCATGCCCTTTTTGCTTTTAAGGTGTGTGTTGAGAAATATGTTGTAATTCTAATAGGTTTTCCTTTATGGATGATTTGTTTGTTTTCTCCAGCAGCCTTCAAGATTCTGTTCTTTTGTTGCAGTTCTGTTGTTTTAATTATTTAATCATTATGTGTGTGGAGTGTTTTTTTACTGATCATGGCTATTCAGGGTTCTATATAGTTCACTTTGTATGCTAAATTCTTTTTCTTCCTCTACGTTGAGTTTTATTTTATCCTTCATTAATTTTTGCTGCAGTTTTGAAAAATATGTGTATTAGTCAGCTTCCCCATTGCTGGGGCTACAAAGTGAGTTCAAGGCCAGCCTGAACTGCATAGTAAAACCCTGTCTCAAAAAAAAAAAAAAAAAAAAAAAAAAAAAAAAAAAAAAAAAAAAAAAGAAAAAGAAGAAGAAGAAGGAGCTGGAAGGAGAAGAAGAAGAAGAGGAAGAAGAAAAGTTTATGTGGAAACCACATGGGTTACCACTATATACCAGAATTATAAATACTAACAATTCCAAATGTTAGACTGGGGAGTGACTAAAATTCATACATTGTTGATGAGACTGTAAATTGAAATAGTCTGTTTGGAAAACTCTCTGGCATTGTCTAGTATAGTTAAAAACATACCTGATCTGTAACCCAGTAATAGTACCCTCCAAAATAAGGTTTTGTTATTTGATACAGAATATTGCTACGTAATTTAGGCTGCCTTTAAACTCACTGTATATCCTAGGCTGGCCTTGATCTCACAGTTAGCCTCCTGAATGTTGGGATTACAGACATGCACTACCATGTCAGGCAAAAATAAGTTCATATGTCTATCAAAAATACACATAGGGATGTTTATAATAGCTTTCTTCATAATAGTCAAAACGTGGAAACAATCCAGATATATATCAACAAAAGTGAATAAATAAATGTTTCCATTAAATGGCAAAAAGAAAAAAGAATGAATAAATAAATGTTTTCATTAAATGGCAAAAGAAAAAGCTTACCTAAAACTAAACCAACCATCTTTATGTATTTATTTTTTGCCGCCATCTTGTGCCATAAGTATGAAAGATTCCCGGTACTAAAAAACAAAACAAAACAAAACAGAAATAATGTACAGAGGATAGGACAGGAACTTGAGGATCCAGGGCTTTAAGGGGTAACCTGCAGAGTTCCCTACCCTGTCTAAATCTTTGCCCTATAAAGCCAACTCAGCCAGAGCATACATAGATTTTTTTTGGTGGTACCAGGAGTTGAACCCACTGGCATTTTACCTCTGAGCTATATCCCCAACCCTTTTTATTTTTTATTTTGAAATAGGCTTGTACTGAATTGCTAAATTGCCTGGTTTAGGCTTGAACTTATAAGCCTCATGCTTCTGCCTCCTAGAGTGCTGGGATTACAGATAGGTGCAACCATGCCTGGCTCACAAATTGAAATAAACTTTTGTGGTTCTAGGGATTGAACCCAAGGCCTCCTTCCTGCATGGTAGGCAAGCCTTCTAACACTGAGCTACATCCCCAGCTGTGGATGGATCTTGTTTTAACATTTAAAAACAATAAAAAGCATAATCATGATGTAAAATTTCAAGCATTGTATAAAGCAGTAAAATGGAGTAGAATGGGGTTGGTTTCCCACTTCTGGGTCCTTTTTACTGATATCATTGTTGATAATTTCTTACATAACTACAGTAATTCAGTAAGTGGAGTTCATAAAACTCAATCTTGTAAAAACATTGTGTTATTATAATAATGAACAAACAAAAATTTTAAAGTATGATCTTGTAGTATAAAAGGTACTATTATGAAGGTAATAAAACTTTTACTGGCATAACTGACCATGTACTGAACAAAGAAAATTCATATGATCACAAGATAACACTTCGTAATTACTTTCATCTTTGACTCCGAGGAAGATAAGAATCTTATCCACCCACTTCCTATTTGAGAAAAAAGGACTGGATAGAGGATGAGTCAATTATGTAACATCAAAAATTCATATTCTTGAAGGAGTAGGGCAGGATAAATATATAGATATATGTATATCCCCTTTAAAAAGTCTGTGAAACAGGAGTCATACTAGAGAAATTATTTTTTGCATTTATTTTTTTCCCACTTCTATTTTGCACATCCTTTCACGACTGTACACAGAGCTTTACCTTGTCTTTTAAAATAGTTGTGTAGTATTTAGTCACGGTGCTGTGCTTAATTGGGTAGTTTGGGAAGTAACACATAGGCATTGGGATGAGGAATTGAAATCAAGCTGAGGTCCAGTTGTCAATACTGTGTGCCAGTCAGTGCCTCCTGAAAGGGTGCATTCCTTACCCTCCTCTGCCTCAAAGCATTTGACAGCCTGGACACCTTCCTAATTTTGGTCAAGCTCTTAAAACCCCAGATTGGATCTCCCTCTGTGGAGCTGCCCTTTAGCTTGTGTGGGCCTTGACAGGAAGTAGCCCTCCTGCATGAATGCTCCTCTTCCCATTCTCCTTAGCAACAGGCTTGTGTGCCTGTTCTACTCTGCTCAACGTCATGGTTTTATTTTCATTTTTTTTTGTTTTTTTGTTTATAAGTTTTTTCGTTATTAAGATCTACATAATTCCCATATTCATTGTAGGAAACTGTAATGGTACAATTTTGAGATAGTGTTTCACTGTGTAGTGCATGCTGGCCTTGAACTCAGTTATGTAGCCCAGGCTGGCCTTGAACTCATGGAGATCCTTCTGCCTCAGTCTCCTGAGTGCTGGGATAACAGACCTGTGCCACCATGCCTGACACATAATATATCTTGATTCATATTTTCCCCCCATTCTTCTCCCCTCTCTTCAACCCCTCTTCCCTTCCTGATTTACAAAGCTTTGTTTCCATTTTATCCTTTTCTCATTTATTTCTTTTCCCTTCCTTTCTTTCGCCCTCCCCCCTCTCTAGTTCCCCTTTCTTTTTGAACAATTTCTTCCTATTTCACAGTTTCTATTATACATTTTGATTTTTATTTATACCTTCCGTTTCTCACACCACAGAGACAATGTGATATGTGTATATGGTCTCAAGGTGCATCCATTTACCTGGAAGTGTCTCAAGTTTGACCTTCTTTCTGGCAGAGTAGTACTCCATTTCATAAAAATATCTTCTTTATCGTTTCATAGGTTGATGGGCACTTGAGCTGTTCCCAAGTCAGCTATTACAAATTATGCCACTATGCACATGGGTATGCGTATAATGCTGTGGTGTGATGCTTTTAATTCTTTTGGGAAGATACTCAGAAAGGGAATAGCTGGGTCAAATGAAACCTCTAGTCCTAGTTCTTTAAGTAATCCCCACCCTGATTTGCACAGTGGTTGCACCAGTCTACACTCCTGCTAACAGTGGAGAAGGGTTCCTTTCCCCCACAGCCCTCCCAGAATTGTTATTGGTTGATTTGTTGATAATAGCCAGTCTTTCTGGAGTGAGAAGGAATCTTAGTGTTGTTTTAATTTGCATCTCGATTGATCAGTGAAGTTGAACGTTTTTTCATATATTTATTTGCCATTTGTACTTCTTCAGAGAAGGTTGTACTCATTTCAGATGCCCATTTTTGAACTGGGTCTTTAAATTGGGGAGGGGTCTGATGTTTTTCGATTATTATATGTTCTAGATATTAGTCCTTTTTCTGAAGAACAACTGGCTAAGATTTTTTTTTGACTCTCTGGGTTATCTTTTCACTCTGTTGGTGATTTATTTTGCTATGCAAAAGCTTTTCAATGAGATGAGATAGATAATTTCTCAATGAGTTTGTTGTTCATGTACAAGAAGGCTGCTGAGTTTTTGAGTGTTGACGTTGTATCCAGCTACACTGCTGAATTTGGTTATTAAATTGAGAAGTCTTTTGGTGGAGTTTTTTGTGTTCTCTATGAAGAGTTTCATGTGATCTGCAAATAATGGTAATTTAACTTCTTTCTTTCCTATCCTTATTCCTTTTATGCCTTTCTCTTGTCTAATTGCTCTGGCTAATGTTCCCAGAACTGTATTGAATAAGAGTGGAGACAGTGGACATCCTTCTCTTGTTCCTGATTTTAGAGTGAAAGCTTTCAGGTTTTGTCCGTTTAGTTTGATGTTGGCTGCTGGTTTGTCATAGATGGCTTTTATCAGATTGAGATAAAGACCATTATTCCAATTTTTTGTAGGGTTTTTACATGAATGCGTGTTGGACTGTTTCAAAAACTTTTTTGGTATCTATTGAGATGATCATAGGGTTTTTGTCCTTGGCTCTGTTAATATGGTATATTACATTTATTGATTTGCATGTGTTGAACCATCCCTGCACCCCTGGGATGAATCCTACTTTTTCATGGTATATAATCTTTTTTAAAATTTGCTGCATTATGTTTGCTAGTATCTTATTTGGGATTTTTGCATCTATGTTCATTAGGGAGATTGGGCTATAGTTCTCTTTTGTGGTTGGCTCCTTCTCTGGTTTTGGTACCAGGGTAATGCTTGCTTCCAGGAATGAATTTGGGAGCATTGCTTCCCTTTGAATTTCATTTGTGATATTAGATCTTTTCTTTTCTTTTTTTTTTTTTTTTGTACTGGGGATTGAACCCATGACCTAACACTTGCCAGGTAGGCGCTTATGCTGCTGAGCTAAATCCCCAACCCATCAGATGTTTTCTTAATTTCTTGTAGTGTTCATCAGTTATTCCATCAGGGGCTGGGTTTTCTTTGTTGGTAGGTTTTTAATTACATCTTCAATTTCATTGATGAATATTGGTTTATTTAGAATTTTTATATCTTCTTGACTCAGCTTTGGTAATTGATAGGTATCTAGGAATCTGTCCTTTTCTTCTGTGTTTTCCATCTTATTAGAATACAGGTTCTTGAAGTAGGTATTCTGGATTTCTGCAGGATCTATTATGATTTCACCTTTTTCATTCCTAATTGCATGGATTTGAGTCTTTACTTTCTTTATTGAAGTTGGCTAAGGGTTTGTAGATTTTATTTTATCTTTCAAGGGACAAACTCTCATTCATTGATTCTTTGTATTGTTTTCTTAGTCTCTATTGCATTAATATCTGCTCTGATCTTTATATATAATTTCCTTCCTCATACAAGGTTTAGGCTTGACTTGCTCTTCTTTCTCTAGAAGCTGAGTTAACATTAGGTTGTTTGTTTGCGCTCACTCTGTGTTCTTGACATGGGTATTCACCACTATAAATTTCCCTTGTGGGTCTTCTTTCATCTTGTCCTGTAAGTTCTGGTATGTTGTATTGGCAGTGTTATTTAAGTGTAGAAACTATCTAATTTCTTCTTAAGTTTTATCTGTGAGCCATTTGTTGCTCAGGAGGATGTTATTTGATTTCCACGTGTTTATGAAGTTTTTGTGGTTCCTTTTGCCATTGATTTCCAATTTCATTGCACTGTGGTCTGATAATATGCATGGGATAATTTCAGTTCCTTTGTATTTACTTAAGCATGTTTTATGAGCAAGTATTGGTCTGTTTTGGAGAATGTCCTGTGTGCAGTTGAGAAGAATATGTATTCTGATTTTGTGGGGTGGGACACTCTATAGACATCTACTAAATCCATTTGTTCTAAAGTTTGCTTCAGTTTGACTATTTCATTGTTGATTATTTTTAAAGGTAGGAAAATTTACTGGATAAAGGAATGGGGATAGGAATGGGAAATAGGAATAATCCTGAGAGACAAGAGGGTTCCTAAATGTGTTACTCCTTCTCAAAGGAAGCTTTATAGAGCAAAATCATGAGGAGGTTACAGTGTGGGTCAAAATTATGATCAGCCAATATAATTATAAGTGTATTCACTTGGATAATATTGATCCAGTGGTAGCAAGGTCATATGGATGACATCATTAATCTTGGTCAATAATCTACAATGTTGTCTTTGCTCTTAGTTTTAGTAGTCTTATTCTTAGTCTCAGTGGCTAGGAAAGGATGGCCCACTCCTAATGAAATAACGGGAAATCTCAAAGGGGTGATACCAATAATCTTAAACTTCCTTTTATCCCTTAGGAAAGTATGTAAATATGACCATTGTGACTTTAATCTTTTTCAGACGTGCCTCCAGTCATAATCTTTTTTAGTGTGTTTGTGTGTGTGTGCGCGTGCGCACAACCACGCACACGTGTATCTGTGTGTGTATATGTGTGTTTGAAATAGGGTCTTGTTATGTAGTCCAGGCTGGTCTCCAATTCATGGCTGTCCTTCTGCCTCAGGCTCCTTGGGTGCTGGGATTACAGGCATGTGCTTGATGCATTCCCATCTTCTGCACTGACATCCTTGAGGGCCCAGTCATGTCAGACTACTACAATATTTCCACCTAATTTAGCTGTCTGTAGTGTTCCCCACTTTGAAAAACTATCCCTAACTGTGGTTAAGGGAGAAGAGCTGTAGTTTCCATCTAGCTGCTTTGAACTGAGAAGGATCAGTGTAGGGAAAATTGCAATCAGGGGTCTTCTGCAGAGAGCTAATCTAAGGAGCCTTGGTTAGAAGTCATGTTGCAGTTTAGCAGTTATGAACTCCCTTTGCAAGGTCAATCTAGTGGATTCTAGTAAAAAGAGTCTGCCACATTTGTCATTGGTTCCATCTACCTGAACACTCTAAGTTTGGCA
>RJWM01019747.1:0-38419 GCA_004363535.1 Dasyprocta punctata | reverse complement strand
GTCAACTGCTCAGGTGAGGATATCACCAAGACAAAATCTGCTACTTCCTATATTAGCACCACTCAGCAAACTGTGTTTCTCCTCAGAGAACAGACAGCTGCGCCTGCTGGATGGGGGAAGTCGCTGCGCAGGGAGAGTGGAGATTCTGCACCAGGGATCCTGGGGCACCATCTGTGATGACAGCTGGGACCTGAGCGATGCCCGTGTGGTGTGCAGACAGCTGGGCTGTGGAGTGGCCCTCAATGCCACAGTCTTTGCTCATTTTGGTCAAGGATCAGGGCCCATCTGGCTGGATGAACTGAACTGTACTGGAGAGGAGCCTCACGTGTGGAACTGCCCTTCCCAGGGCTGGGAACAGCACGACTGCAGACACAAGGAGGACGCAGGGGTCATCTGCTCAGGTCTGTGCTCACACTGTCCACAGATGGGAGGAGAAAGAAGGGTCTCCAGGATGATTTCTGACCGTAAGATGAGAGTTGGCACAGTAGCTGAATGATGCAGAGGTAGGGAGGCTCCTTCCCCAGCGTTTATCTGTCTAGCAGAAGAAAAGAGGAGGTGCTATCACTTCCTCCTGAAGTTCAGCTTTTTGTTCTTGGTTCTCATCTCTGTCACCTGACAGTCATTCCTTACAGCATTTGTTAGTTCCCTGTGGATACAAATGTTGAGTTCCACTGTGTTAGATTCTATTGCTGCTGTAACAAATTATCACACAGTTAGTAACCTCAAACACCGTGAATTGTTGCATTACACTTGTTTAGGTAGAAGACTGATCCACCTCTGACTTGGCTGAAAACAAGGTGTCAGCGGGGCTACCCTCCTCTGATACTCCTGTAAGACTCATATCCGTGCCTTTTCTAGCTTTTAGAAACTGCCTGCATTTCTTGGCTCCTTCAAACCAATTCCAATTACAATTATTTGACCATTCTTCTATGGTAACATCTTCCTGTAATCAAGGTCATAAATATGTGAACTGCTAGTTAGGATATAATAAAGGATGTCATGAGATAGGGCTTACCTAGCTAATCCAGGAACCTAACTACTCAGATTACTAAAATAATCTCACTATCGAAAGACCTTCACTTAATCTTATCTGCAAAGCCCTTTCTCCAAGTGAGGCAATGCATTCATAGGATCTAAAGTTCAGGAAGTGAGTATATTCAGTGCTTCACTAAGTTGTCTTCCCCCCACTGACCTTAATACCTTCCACAGTGTCTTTCAGACATCTATTCAGGAAGCAGTATTCAGCCATTGCTTCCTGCAGAGCTCTCAGGTCAGAATCATTACCTTTCATTTTTCTCTCTCAGTGTGGCAGAAATTAAATGACAGGTTCAAGACCACAAAACAGGTAAAAGGTGAAGAAGTCTCAGTATTTCCATGTAAAGCTTCTCTCCTCAGCATAACCAACAATGAGGTTTCACCCCTTATAAAGTAAAATAGATAAATAAACAAACTGTTACTTGATTTCTGTGCCCCATTCTGTTTCAGAGTTCCTGGCTCTCAGGATGGTGAGCAAGGACGAGGAGTGTGCTGGGTGGCTGGAGATTTTCTACAATGGAACCTGGGGCAGTGTCTGCCGCAGCCCCATGGAAGACGTGACCTTGTCCGTGATCTGCAGACAGCTTGGCTGTGGGGACAGTGGGACTCTCAACACTTCTGTTCCTGTCAGGGAAGATTCTAGACCTCAATGGGTGGATGGAATCCAGTGTCGGAAAACTGATGCCTCTCTCTGGGAGTGTCCTTCTGATCCTTGGAAACACAGTTCTTGCCTTCCAAGGGATGCAGCCTACATCATGTGTGCAGGTGACCTGCTGTCTATTTATGTGCATCTGTCACACCCCTGTAGGTTTCTACTAGGGAAATTTTGTGTCTTCGTATGTAAGTACTGGGTTTCGATATGTCTCCAAAATGAATTTTGAATTGTACACTATTTAATTCATATATTCCTTTCTTGTTTCAGTAGTGAAAGAGACACCTGTGCTGACAGTAATTTACGTGAACAATATTAGGGAGACTGAATTGGGCATGTAAAGCATGAACTGATGCTCTGACAAACTTTCTGAGCAATGTAAATACGGAGGTGGGAGGAACATGGTGCCTTTGAGGTGTTGAGAAAATTCTCATGGTCAGAGCAGAAAGAGGATGAGGGAGAATCTTACCCAACTCTTTTCTCTCCTAATGACCTCCAAAACCTCAAAAAAAAAGAACTGTCAGTAGTCACTATGTTTACCTCTTGTCATGCTGATAATGCTGAACTTTTTCCAATTAAATATTGGACCCTGCCACTTCTCAGAATTTGTAAGAAAACAAAAACATAACAGAAAATTATCTTCTAATTATTCTTGACTTCTCAGCAGCATTCAACAGTTTACATTTTTTCTCCTGATCACTCGGCCTTATCAATTGCTCTTCTTATTCGTCTTCCTGGGTCGAAACTTCTCTGTTCAACTTCTAGATTGAGACACACTGAGGGCTGAGACTCAAACACTCTGCTCTTCCTTCCTTCCTCCCCTAGATGAAGTCTCTGAGTTCCATGGCCTCAGATGCTGTCATCACATCAACAGCTCCCAAATATAAACTTCTACAATTTGTTCTGCTTTGAATTCCAAACTAATGTTTCATTATTGACTGATATCCTCGCTTGATACCTAATGAGCATCTCAAATTTTGTTTGAAAACTAGAATGATTGATTCTACACACTCAATCTCTGCCTCTCATTTTTCCTATCAGCTATAATTTCAGTTAGTGTCACTATCATTACTTACTGATTTAGGCTCAATTCAGCTTCATTTCTCCTTTTCTCTTTTCAGTTTCAATATAATAGGAAATTCTCCAATTTCTATCTAAAAATATCTACTTAGTCCTTTTACTTCTTCAATATCACTATTACTTGAGATGTTTGGGTTATTTCAATGGTTTCCTCTTGTGTATTCTTTCTGTTTTATAATATATTGTCCATTTCATGTTGGAAATATATTTCAATTACCAAGTTGATTAATGTGCTGCGTGACAAGGTGACATGACTTCAGAAGTGATGGTGGAATATGCCGTTCTGTATCTCAGGTGTAAAAGCAACTGGAAGCTATGTCACAGGGAGTCTATAACTACTCTATTTAGCGTCTATGCAAGGGAACATGTAGGCAGGTTGTCCTCAGACATTGAAGGACTTTACTAGAGAAAAGGGAAGGGATGTTCTGAAAGCTCCTCTAGCAAATGAGTGATGACCATAAAGTGTGGGCTTGTTTTCTCTCTAATAAAATGCCTCACCCACGCCAGGTCCCTAGGAAGTGCACAATGCAGCACTTCCTAGGGACCTGGCGTGGGTGAGGCATTTTATTAGAGTCTGTTGGTAAAATAAATAAATAAATAAATATAAATAAATAAATAAACACTGGAGGCAGGGAGTGGTGGCCAGTCCACCTTCCCTTACACCCATTCCTTTCTTTCTCTTCCCTGAATTGGGCACACTTGCTGTTGCTGAATTTGTAGCTGCTGAGCTTTAGGGGGTTTATGATTTTCACACCAGTTATTTAAGGTCTCAAGAAACACCATTCCCTTTCTATTTCACTTAAATTACAAATTAGGCTTCACTTATTATAAGCCAAAAAGATATGCAAAAATGCAAAAAGATAAATTCATCCTATCACACCACTACTTCTCTGCTAATATTACCTTGAGTTATATATAGTTAATGATTTTAGTGAAACATTTCAAAACTCATTTATCCGTAAAAGGTAGACCTTGATTATGTCTTTTTATTTCTTTTCACAATAGTATTTTTTTCATATTACTACATATTACTGTTATATTAGCTTTTTTCTTAACAATTTAAAACTAGTGACTTCCATTTTTCATATTCATATTTATATGCAAAAATTTGTGAATTTTTGTTTACAGTGTGTCCAGTAAATTAAAGCACATGCAAATACAGGATCAAAAAGCATGTTTCCATATTCTGTGCCTTCTTCCATCTCCCTTTTTTTTTCTTTCATAGTGCTCTCAATTCCTTCAAAGTTTCTTGTTTCTCCTTCTCTCTCTGTGTCTCTTTTTCTTTCTCTATCTCTCTCTGTGTCTTTTTCTCTGTCTTTCTCTGTCTTGCTCTCTCTCTCTGTCTCTCCCTCTCTCTCTCTGTCTCACATATACACACATATACACAGATCTCATTCAGTTTTATCTTTAGTAATGTGCTAAGACATCTCTGAAGATCACAGTAGGGGAAAATGGAGAGATAAATATTTCACAAATGTATGTATTCTCCATTGCCTCTTTTTCCTCACTTTTTATCTTTTCCCTGTGAAAGTTGAAGGTTATTAAAGTAAAAGATTATATCTTGTGTCTTAGTTGCTTTTCTCTACTTGCTGAGACAAAATATCTGACACCCAAAATTAAAAGGGAAAAGGTTTATTTAGCACAGAGTTTGTAAAGGTCTCAGTCCATAATAGGCTGGATCCAAGGTAGGGTGGCACATAGAGAGGGACAACAGTCCTTGGTGGCAGAAGACAGCAAAAACCAGAGCAAAACAGAGAAAAATCAAGGCTCTTCCTGTCCCTTATATTGTATTCAGTCTACTGGGATTAGGGTGGTGCCAGATGCAAGCCATAACATAATCAGTGGATTGAGCCAACAATCACTCACCCTTAATCCCAGCACCCTTAATCCCAGTATTGAACTGTGAATCAACCACAAACTGAATTTAACTGTCTCCAAAAGTCTGCCTCCATGCATGACTGCATGAAGCTTTGGGAGGACATCCAGATGCAAGCCATAGCATATTAGTAGTATTTTTTCTACAAAAAAAACATGAAGAATTGGGATATAATAAAACCTTCATTATTTAAACTGAACAACTGCAACACCCAGGAGAAACACTGAAACAACACCCAGGATTTGGAGGCAGATTTATTTATGTGGACTGGCACTTGTCAGGATTATCAGACCCAATCTCTGGTGTACTAGGGCTTTTATATGATGCACAACTGGAAGTATGAAGGCGGGACAGAACAGTCTGGCAGTTCTTCTTATTAGCTAGCAGGGTGAGATTATCAGTCACAAGGGTAGATGATTGATTTCTGGTATGTGCATGTGCCTGTGCACATTTGTGTTTGTGTTTGGTGTGAGAATATGGAGAGCATTATGCAATTGAAATAAAACAATAATTTCAAATGTTGATCAAGAATATGGGCCAGTGATGTCTCAGTAAGCAAACTGCTAGACTAATTTTAAAGGCTGTTATCCACCATTATCAGATGCATTGAACTCAGGATTTAGAGATCTTTGTTTTGGGAGCAGACAAAGACCAGCCAATCCTGACATTCAGCTTCTCCATTGTCTCCTTCTGTAGGACTGAGACGTAAGAGCTGTCCAGACTCTGCCCACTGCACAGGTACCTCAGCCCCTCCTGGGTTCCCTATATCCCCCAGGCCTCTTTCCCTCTACCAGAGCAGTAAGAGGAGTTGTTGCTGCCTTTCCAGACAAACAGAAGCTGCGGCTCAGAGGAGGAGACAACCAGTGTTCAGGGCGTGTGGAGGTGTGGCATGAAGGCTCCTGGGGCACAGTGTGCGATGACTCCTGGAGCCTGGCAGAGGCTGAGGTGGTGTGTAAGCAGCTGGGCTGTGGCCATGCCCTGGACATCCTGGAGAAGGCTGCTTTTGGCCCAGGAAATGGCAGCATTTGGCTGGATGATGTGCAGTGCAGGGGCAGGGAGTCCTCCCTGTGGGACTGTGCCAGGGCACCCTGGGGGCAGAGTGACTGCAAGCATGAAGAGGATGTGGGTGTGAGGTGCTCAGGTGAGTGGCAGGGCAGGGGCATGGGCTGAGGCAGCAGAAGTGTGTGTCCAAGGCTGACCTCTGTCTTGTGCCATGGTTCTGCAGAGGCTATGCTCTAAACTCCTGATATCCAGGAGAGAAACATGTACACTGATGGTCTGACTGTCCAGCTAACAAAGTGCAATGATTCTGTCTTCCCTCTTTTCTCTCTAGATGAAAGGACAACAGTTCCCCCAATCCACAGAAGTAAGTGATTCTTCTGCCTTGAATCAGGTCATGGAGAGATGTGTAGATTTTCATTCATCTGCACTAGAGAATTTACATATTTATGTAATATTGTAGTAGCCCAGCTGATCAAGTTTTCAAAGTAACCATAAAATTTCATTCAACTGTGGCAGTCACGGGGCTTCCAATGTTAACAGGAGTTCATTTTAGAAAGATCCTCATTTCAGAAGACAGACTTTTGACCTTCTCCAAAGACTGATAACCTCTTTTCCTTCTTAGGAACCAGTTCAGTCTCAGCACCAGCCCCAGGCTTCTTCACTTTACCTGTGATCATTTGCATTATCCTGGGAGCCCTCCTCTTCCTGCTCCTCATCATCCTGGGGACTCAGATGCACAGACGGAAAACAGAGATCCGAGGTGGGGCTTTAGGTTAGTGGTAACCTAGATTTAATGGGGGAGACTGTCAGTCACTTTCCAATCACTGGAAAAAATATACCTGACTCCAAAAATTTTAAAAGAGGAGGGTATTATTTTGTCTCCCATTTTTAGTGGTTTCAAATCATGGTTGACTAGTTTAAGACAGAAACTATATGGCAGAACCTCATGGCAGAGAAAAGCTGTTTACTGTATGGTGGCAACAGAGCAAAGGAAAAAGGGAGGAACTGGTGAGGGAGATTTTCCCTCTAAAGGCATGCCTCCTGCCCCTTCCATCCAGAGCCACTTTCTAACAGCACAGTCAGCTATGAACTCTTTAGTGGATAAAAACATGCACAGATATATGGCCTCCATGATTCTAATACACAAGATTTTGGGAAGCTATTTTTTATCTAAGTCATGACATTCAACCCATTTTCCCAAGAAATCTTATGTCCATGTTATGCAACATGAACTTAGTACATTGCTAAGAGAAACAGAATCTTAACAGTTCCAGCAGTTGTGACAAGTTCAAGTCCAAAATCTTTGTGATACAAAGCAACTATTATCTGTGAGGTCCTATGAGAACTAAAAATAAAGTTAGACACTTCCAAAATACATGGAAACAGAGTAAATATGCCCATTTTGAAAGGGAGAGACAGGGGAATATAAAGGAACGAAACCAAAGTAAGAATGTAACTGAGCCGACAAACATTAATACCTGCTATTCCATGTTCAACACCTGGGAGAAGTGACAAGATGTGAACCTGGCCCAAAGGTTGTAGCCCACATGGCCTCTCTCTTTTGTTGGTTACATTTACTGCATGTGGCTTTACTTGGCATAGGTTTCATGTTCCTGGCATCTCCAATGTTCTGGAGTCTCCACTCTCCCTTTGACTTCACGCTCTCAGCTTCACACATTGCTCTCTTGGGAATTCCTTTGAAATCTGGATAGAAGACTCCATAGTCCCATAACTCTAGCATCCTACATGCCTGGAAAATTAATACAGTGTGGATGACACCAAGGTCTACCATGGACTGAGAAGTAAATCCCTACCCATGGACCATGGCATAAATAACACCTGAGGGCCTAGATGGCCAGGCAAAGTGAAACAAATTTCAGACAACCACTTTTGTAGAAGATTCTTTTTGTGCAGGAGTCCCAGGGACTCCCTTCTTCTCAAATAAAGACTTCATAGTTTTGGACCTGAGATAGGAGGGGGTCTTAACAATTACTGGGATGCATTCATTACATCTTTTCTTTTGTCCTGATGTAAACTCTTGTTGTTGTTTTAATGCTAAACTTTTCAGCAACCACGACTCTCTTTGATTCCAACTGTATAGGCTCTTCCTTTCTGATGAAGATGTGAATTTTTCAGATCATTAGGCTGGTCCTTTTTCTGATACTAATTCTAACTGCAAATCTGGTTAATAGCAGACAGCAGTACCCACGCCACAGCCTAAATGCCGGCTTCCTTAAAAATTCTTCTGCACCCACAATCTCAGTTTCCCACAAAGTCATAGAACATGGACAAAATGAAGACAAATTTTCTGTCAGGGTATAACACACATGTATTCTATCACTGCAGAGGGATCCTTATTCCCAACTGAGATCTCCTGAGCTTGCCCTTTGCTCAGATTCCTAACATCATTCTAATCTTCTGAACTCTGAGCAGAATCCCCCATTAGTCTCCACCTATTCTGCTTGTAGCCTTCTAAGACTTCTTTAGCCTACATTTCCAGACCTTTCCAAATTTCTCAGGGAAGCTAGTTTCAAAGTCTGCCAAAACATGCAGTTCAGTACAACTGACAGAAATGTCTGCACTGTGTGTAGAAATTTTCTATGTTTGCCACTTTTCCGTTCCTGGAACAAAATGATCAAACACCTGCAACTTAAAGGGACAGAAGTTTATTTAGGTTCACAATTTAATTGGATTTAGTCTACAACTGGCTGGCTCCAAGGTAAAAATTCTATCACAGAATGGCATAGTGGAGGAAAGCTATCTACTACAAAGAGGTGATGAATCAGAGAAAGGAGTGAAGGGAGAACAAAAATACACCTCACCAAGTCAGACCCTCAGTGAACCCACCCCATCTGACCAGACCCCATCTCAGAGCATTAGTCTTTGGGGATGACATTTTAGCTATAAACCATAAAAAGAAAGCATGAGACACGGTGTGACTTTTAGATAGAAGTCATGCTTTAGTCTACAATTTCATTATCTAAAA
Source organism: Dasyprocta punctata (assembly GCA_004363535.1). NCBI lineage: Eukaryota > Metazoa > Chordata > Mammalia > Rodentia > Dasyproctidae > Dasyprocta > Dasyprocta punctata. The sequence goes on along the minus strand of RJWM01019747.1, from coordinate 29,788 downwards.
AACATTTTTCTCTAATTTCATTTTACGATTTAAAAGAATTAAACCCTTCATCATGGGTTGAACGTGGGAGTTCCAAAAGGTATTTTTACCATGTCGATAGTGAGAGTTTGACTGAGTATAGGATGCACGTAGGGTCAGAAAACCTACTTCTGTCCCAAAAGAGCACAATGCAAAGATAGTAATCTGGAAGCCCAGAGAAACACCCCCAAAGCCAAGTATGCGGCAATGCAAATGTTTTCTGTTGGTGAGGAAATGGCTCCTGGAGCAATCTCTGAACTCATGCTACTTCTTTAGCCTTTTCTAATTTTGAAGACCCTTTGGATGAGGCCCTTTATGAGGAGATAGATTACATCATGAAACCGCAGGAGGACCTGTTTGACAACTCAGGTGTGTATCTTACGCTCTTTTGTGGCTCTGAATTGATTTTGGTTTGGTGTTTTTAGCAACCACTATTTTTAGCTCAATTTTATTGGTGTATCATAGATATACATAGTGATATCATTCATCGTATAGAATTTGTACTGGTACATGATATGTCTGGACACTTCTTGTTTCCCATTCCTCTCCCATCATTTCAACTCCTCTTCCCTTCCTTATTTACAAGAGCTCTACAATTTGAAGGTGTACTCCAAGTCCTTGTTCTACAAGTATACAAACTCAAAATTTCTCTGAACTGTAGTATTGTACCTCTCCTGTCTCTGTCTCCTGTCTGATGTTTTTCTCCCAATCAGGAAACCTGTTTGAGGACTCAGTGACTAAGCTCCCTTATTATACAGAGGACAATAGAAAGCCTGAGTCTGCCCCAGGTAAAATAATGATTTTTGTCTGCTCACATAGTGATCTTAGAATAGGAAATATCATGCTCAATATCCTTGGCCTCTACTTCTACAGAGCCACAAATGTGCAGAAAATGTGCTACCATAAATTCAAAAGTACTACTATTTTTTCAAAAATCACATTGTAACATAAAAAACTCCATGATTATAAAGAACAATAAGGAGTATGGTTTTCATGCCAACATAGAGTGATAAGCCAGTTATTCACAGTCTGTATTAATATAGGGAGATCATTTTGAAAGGTAACTTCAGTATTAACTAAAATACATGGAGTGCATAGAACCTATAGTTACCATCTCCCAAGAGCTCTTCTCTGCAAAAGACCAAAGAGGTAGATGGTCCACCTTGGAACTTTCCCAAGCAGTAAAAATGGAAAAGTTGAGATGAATCACATGAAAAAGGGGGTTCCATTGAGATGAGCTCTAATGGTCAACACAGTACTAGTAGGGGTTGAAACCCAGATCATCTAATTGGGAGATTGCCTATTTCAGTGTTAAAGAAAACAAGACCTTTCTCTCCCTCACAATTCTGAGTACCCTACTGCTTCAGAGAGTACATGGATAGCCTGGATCATTTTTTCCAAATTCATCTCCCTTAGTGCCTAATATGTACACATTACAAGTTTCAGTCTGAATTATGACCATAAGGTAGTACCTGGAATTCCACCTATAAATTTGTTAGTGCATTCTAGCAATAGAGGGTATTTTTATAAAATATTATTTGCCTTATTATATTGGAACATATCAAGGATTTAATGGTTTCTATAAGTATTTAGATCATATATCTGCCATTGGGCAACCTTGAAACATAGTGCCTATATTCAGTCGTTAGAATCTCTGCATTTGATTGGACTTACATAGCCTTGTCCAAACCATATTTTGCTCTTCCACATTATTCATTATCTGTTTTCAGAACCTCTAGAACAGCATGCTGTTATCACAGAAAATGGCTATGATGATGTTGAGGAATTACCAGTTCCTAAATTTCCTTCTTCCCCTGAGATGAGTGAGATGCACTTTTTTCCAGAAGATGGAGGTGGTACCAGGAATTCTCAGTCAGGTGTGTAGACAACTCTGTCTCCTCTCATGTTACTTACTTGCCATGGGAAACAAGAGTTTAGACACATCGCTCATCAATTTTTATTTTTCATTCTTTTTTGTACTGGAATCAAACTCAGGACCTTCTCTTGCTAGGCAGGCACTTACACCACTGAGCTATGTCCCTAGCTCAATTTGTTTTTTACTATAAGAAGTTAGATAGTCTTGTATCCTGGATGATGTCAATTTCTCCTACTAAAGTTTATTAAAACTATCCCAATTATTCTGAGAGAAAAAGCATATTTTTTGTCTGTATTCATACCTCCTGTTCACGTATGTGTGAGCTTAATACTTTTGTGGCTTTGCTGCTCTTATTCATACCCATAACAACACCTGTGATCTGACTATGAATATGGGTTCTCTTTCTACTTGCGAGGCATAGTCTGTAAACATTTACAACAGTAAGGCAAATTGGGTCTGTAAATTGCAGAATTTCAGTCTATGAACTATACAAATTTTGTAGAAAACGTTTAAACAAAAGTTTGAAGTTGATATTTTCCATTATAATTGAAGAATGTACAATGGCCTTAATTAAAGAGTGATAAAATTTTAGCATAGGACAAAAATGTATTCCCTTTGTTTCGGCTGGCACATGACATCATTGACATGAACTGGGTTTTCCACTCATATATGGACATGTGGCCCATGGGGATCAAGAGGCAGTGGGGTTTGGTTGATCGGTCAAATTTTGGGGAAAAAGGGAGGATTCATGAACATGAGGTCATGTATAGCCTGTCATGAGATATAAAGCAAATCTAGTTGTCATCTCCTGTCTTCATTTCTTAGGGTATAAGACCAGCCATTCCTGAAAGAGACTTTCCTTTCTCTTTCTCATTCCTTCTCATTACTGAAGCATCTCCTTTCTCATTATTGACATCATCACAATGCTGTGAACTGAGAGAAGTCAGTATCAGTTAGGTCTATCTCACCTTTTAGAGTAGCTCTGTGTCCTTGCAATATTTAGTTCTAAGTTCACATTTTCTTCTGCAAGAGCACTATTGACTTTTTGTCATCACAGAAATAAGGACTCTCCCTACTGTTACAGGCATCTCACCTCAACCTCCAAGAGAAGTTACCAACTCCAGCATGGAAGAGAAGGGATCTTCACTGTTACTGAAACAAGAAGACACTGGATATGATGATGTTGAGCTTAATACTGCTTAGTGCCATATTTGTAGCAGCTAAATCTATGAAGACCTCCTCTGCAGTGCTTTTTTTTTCCAAATAAATGATTATCTGTCATTTTCATTACTGTAAAATTTTGACCAGTTTGCCAGTTTTGTTTTGTTTTGTTTTTTGTTTTTTGTTTTTCCTTAAGAATGTAGGTACATTGAACCTGATGGCTTTGGAAAATTCAGTCTGTATTCATTCCCCTTTCATTATTGGAATCACAGTTGAAAGATCCATGTTACCTCTCCTATCAGCTACACTCTTTCTTTTCATGCTGAGAGTTCCTTCTTCCTTTGAATATCATGAAACTCTGAAATGCATCCCAAAATTCAGTGCTGACTCATAGGAGGGGAAAGTCAGAAAGACCAAACTGAATATTACAAATATCTCACTCATTCTTTACTAATATCTGGAAGTGTGTTTCATGTTGAATGGGGTATTTCCAGTGGAAAATAAATAACTGCTCTTCTTCTAATTTTGTCAGATTTTTATATACCACTAACTAAATTCTGCTGCTCCCTAAAATTATGTTACTAAAATCACATTTCTATTTTCATGTTATACCTGAACATTCAAAATCTCCTTCCTTTCCATCAGATTGTGCTTTCTGTTGTTCATCCAATTCTATGGCTCGTATTATTTTCCATTAGTATCTCTTCTTCCTCCATTTGTCTGTATTTGTTAGGGCCTAATATTTCTAAATTCCCCTACCACAAAAGTTTTCAAATGGCTGTACTTTCTTTGAATTATTCTCATCCTAACCTCCCTTCACATATTTACTGAGATTGGGGTTTGTCAAGGAAAAACAAGTACTGATTCACCTGCCTCAGATGCATTCCTGGTTCAAATTTATCTATTAAGAAAATTATAAAATTCAGTTATTTCATGTCAGTATAGTTCATGATTCTATAATTCCATTCTAACTGCATGTTTAACTAATATTTTTTATGTTCACTATTTTTTTTCTCTTTTTGAGATGGGGTTTCACTATGTAGTTCAGGCTAAACTTGAACTCATGTTGTAGCCCAGACTGGCTTCAAACTCTCAGCAATCATCTTTTCTCAGCCTCCCAAGTGCTGGAATTACAGAGGTGTGCCACCATGCCCAGCAGACTTTTTTTTGTTTGGTACTGATAATCAAACTCAGGGCCTCATGCTTGCCTGCTGGACCCTGTGCCACTGAGCTATATCCCCAGCCCCATATTTACTATTTTTAAATTAAACATTTCATTTAATATATAATGTACACCTCTTACAAAAATAGCCATGACATAATAATAAAACTTTGGAAATTCATAAAAGAAATATTCCGTTATATCTTCAAACCTTCCCGTGTAAACTCTTAATTCAATATCTCAAAAACTCTTACCTACTTAAGAAAGCTAAGGGGCCTTATCTTAGTTTAGGAGGTCTCCATATTTAGAACTGTGCTTTCTTCCTTTAGACTCTTTAGCTACGCTCTGTAGTTAATGAAGTAAGAAGCAATAACAATTTGTCCAGTTTGCTTCAGACATATAAAAATCCTTAAAATCTTTGTGATTTGTATATTTTCTCCCCTTTGCAGTGGCCCTCAATAGTCTTCAGTCCTTATATTTTTCTCACTCATCTTTCCCAATTTTAATTGTATTTTGTGTTTTTCACATATACCACTTATTAGTTCAATAGATTAAACAGTAAGTGTAAGTATCCACAATCAGGAATAATTCTACTAGAGGATATCTGTATATTCTTTGGTTTGTATTGCATAAGATATTTCCCAGAAAATATATTTCTTTGTTTTTCAATACTTTTAAAAATATGTGTAAGTCTTTCTTACCATTTTATTTTATGAAAAAGTAAAATTTCATAATCAAATAAGGATAACAATACTTATTGCACCATGTTTCAATATCTTCAAAGTAGGGTCCAAACATAAACCAAAAAAGATTCTCACAAAAAATGACAGATAGTAGCACAAATATTTCTTTTCAACAAACTAAGATAAACTAGCGGTATAAATGAAATTAATTAACGCATATCAATATTTTTAATTGAACTTGTTGTTTGAGGAGATATGTGAACTTTTCCCTAATCCTATATATTTCTCTGCTATTTTGTTCTTCCTGTCTCTCATATAAGAGAAACCATGCTGGGCCGGGGATATAGCCCAGCAGCGCAAGCGACCAGGCAAGTGCAAGGTCCTGAGTTCAAATCCCAGTACCAAAAAAAAAAGAAGAGAGAGAGAGAGAAACCATGCTATATTTGAGCTTGTATGTATAAATTATTTCACTTAAAATTGTGTTATCACCAACCTAAAAATGTTATCATTTACCTAGGAATGCCTCATGTTTATCTTTCTTCATGGTAGAATAGTACTCCATTGTCTACAATATATATGCTGATACCAAGATCAACAGTAGCTATTGTAAACTGTGACACTATAAGCATGGGTATGTATGTCTCCATGTAGTTTACTCATTTTAAATCCTTTGGGAAAATACATAGAAATGGGATAGCAGAGTCCCATGGAATTTCTACTTTCAAGGTGTCTCCACACTGACCACCATAGTGGTTGTACTACTTTACAATCCCACCAACAATATTCAAGAATTCCTTCCCACCCACACACATGTTCACCAGCATTATTTTATGATGGCCATTCTTTGTGGGGAAAAATGATATCTCAGAGCAGTTTTAATTTTCACGTCACTAATGGACAGCCTTTATGAGCATTTTTAAAATGTATTTACTGGTCATTTGTACTTCTAAGAAGTGTCTATTTATTTCAGATGCCCATGTTTTGATTGGATCTTTTATTTTGGAGGTTCTAATGTTTTGGAGTTCTTCTGTATATAGTGTGAGATGTGGTTCAATTTTTATTATATTGTATGTGAATTTGTCATTGTCTCAGCAATATTTTTTGAGTAATTTAGTATCTGTTAAACTGTGTTACAACTCATCAAAACTGAAATAATTGAAAAGGGAAGGATTCATTTCTAACTCTCAATGCTATTCCACTTTGTGCAGTACAACATAATTTTGATTACTTTGACTTAATAATAAATACTGAAATTTGAAGTACTACTCCTTGAACTTTACTGTTCTTTTTAAAAATTGTGTTGGAAAATTTTAGGTATCAATTATTTCCATGTAATTTTGAATATAATTTGGTCAATTTTTGCTGAAAAAATAGACGTTGAGATTTGATGGAGGTTTCATGGAATCTATAGGTCAGTTTGTGGAGTATGCCATCATCACAGTTTGAGTTCTCCAATGTATGAACAATGACAATCTTTCCACTTATTCAGCACTTCTTTAAGGTGTTTCAATGATGTTTTGTGGTTTTCAACAAGTGTTGAATTCTTAATTACAGGCTGTACACTTTCACTTAGTTTTCCCCCTTAACTATCTGAACTAATAATTCCAGCAAATTACTAAGGAGAATTGTAAGATATGACAAGCTTTCTTCTTTATATTCTTGGGGAAACTATTTCAGTTTTTCACCATTAAGCATGATATCAACTGGAGATTTTTTATATGCAACTTTACAAGATGAGAAAGTTTCATTTAACTTTTAGTTTAGGGGGGATTTTTTATCAAAAAAGATGTTGCACATTGATAACATTTTACTGCACGTGTTAATTTGATCACGTGATTTTTCCTTTGCTCAATTAATACTGTATATTACATTAGTGTATTTTTAAACTTTGCATTTCTCAGAGAAATTTAACTGGGCCATGTTGTGTAATTTTTTATATGGACTGATTTAAGGTTTATAATATTTTATTGAGTAATTTTTTGTATACACTTTTCAAGAACATTGATTGGAAGATGTTCATTTCTGATGAAAATTTTGTTATATTTTGTATGAGAATAATTCTGGCATTATATGAGTTGGGAAATGTTTCCTTCACTTGAATATAATAGGTTTATGAAGTACATTTATTTATTCATTCACTCATGGATGCATTCATTCATTTTTGCTGGTAATAAGGATTGATTGTATGACCTTTGAACTATATGCCTAGGTCATTTTATATTTCTTATTATGTGACAAGATTTGGCTGTTTCCCAAACTGGATTTGAACTCAGAATCCTCTTTCATCAGCTTCCCAGAGTCCTGGAATCTCAAATGGAGGTTACCATGTTGTATTTGCTGCAACTTCCTTATATGTTTTGTAGACTTCACCAGTGAATTCGTCTGGTCCCTTCTTTTCCATGCTCCCATCTAGGATGGCAGTAATTCCCTGGAACATGCAGACCACCAAAATTTCTCATCTCCTCCAAGAATCTCAAAGGAGTTATTTTCTATACTACAAAAGGCAAGTAGAGAAGACAAGGAGTACAAATGCCCAATGATCTGGTTACAAAGCAGAAATAAATATTCAAAATAATTAGGTTCTACTCCCATCTTCATAACAGTGGCAAGTTTTTGCTTAAAGTTTTGTTCTAAAAAAACAGAGAGACCATAGTTGTCCCTAAGGAAACTGACTTTATTTGGAACAGTGTGAGAGCAAATAGGAAGATATCAAATTAAAAATCTTTTGCCTGACAAAAAAAAATCATGAAAAGACAACCTATGGAAGACATATATCTGATAAGAAAATAACAGAAGTACTTCATAAATGCATTGAATATTAAGTTCACGCACAAAAATGATAATTCTTGTTGGGATTATATTAACAATTGAAAATTGTATAAACAATTGTATAACAATTTTGGGAGAATGGTCATTTTCATTATATTAGTTCTTCCTACCCAGGAGCAAGGACTATCTCTCCATTTTCTGACATCCTCATCAATCTCTTTTTGAGAGCACTATAATTTTCAATGTACACATTTTTACTTTACATTTCACAAAACTGAAGAAAGCACTCCTAAAATTCATTTGCAATAAGATACATAGAATAGAAAAACAATTGCAGGTAACAAAGGTAAGGAAGTGGACAGCACAATACTTACTTGAAATTATACTACAAAGCTACTGTGACAAGACAACATGTTACTGCAAAACAAAGAAAAAAAAACCTGACCTGAGATCAGTGGAACAGATTAAAAGATTCATAAAAAACTGGGAACACACTCACCATTCTTATCTTTGACAAAGTGGTGAAACATGGTCACTGGATGAAATATAGCCTCTTTAATAAAGGGCACTGCATCCGTGACAAAGAACAACTGAAGAAATTCATGTCTACCAAGCCAACCCTGCAAACATTACTGAAAGACATAGAGAGAGACAAAAATGACTACAATTCCCATAACAACAACAGGAAGAAATGACCAGGCAGGTCAAGCAATTAAATGAGGGTATAAAGTAGGAAAACAACAACAGGAAAATAATATGATGAAGTTAAGCCAGTATATATCAGTTATATCCATCAATGTAAATGGCTTCAATTCACCAATTAAAAGAAATAGAGTGACAGAATGGATCAAGAAACAGGATCCAACAATATGCTGTATGCAAGAAATACATCTGACTCAAAAGGAAACTCACAGACTGAAAGTCAAAGGATGGAAAAAAATATTCTATGTGACAGGAACCCAGAAAAAAGCAGGTTTAGCTATTCTGTTTACAGACAGTGTAAACTTCAAATCAAAAACGATCAAAAGAGACAAAGAAAGTCACTACATACTTGTTAGGGGGAAAATGCAAGAGGAAGAGCTAACAATCATAAATATATATGTAACAAATACAGGAGCACCCAACTATAAAAGACAAATACTAAGAGGCATGAAAAACCAAATACACAATAACACAATTGTAACAGGGGAACTTAATACCCCATTGTCACAAAGAGATCAACTAGACAAAAAGTTGGCAAACAAATAACGAAACTGAATCAAACCTGTGAACAAATGGACTTAGTAGATGTTCCACCCAGCAGCATCATAATACACATTTTTCTCAGCTGCATATGGGACATTCTCTAAAATACACCATATATTAGCCCATAGAACATGCTTAAGTAAATGCAAAGGCATTGAAATTATCCCATGCATATTATCTGATCATAGTGCACTGAAATTGGAAATTAACAGCAAAAGAAACTGCAAAACCTACATAAACACATGGAAATTAAATAACAACCTCTTGAACAACCAATGGGTTACAGATGAAATTAAAGAAGAAATTAAACAATACCTAAAATTCAATGAAAATGCAGATACAACATAATGAAACTTGTGGGATTCAATGAAAGTGGTCCTAAGAGGGAAAGATACAGCAATTAATTGTCACATCAAGAAAACACAATAAGCACAAATGATCAACTTAATGTTACACCTCAACCTTCTAGAAAAAGAAGAGCAAGTCAAACCCAAAGCTCATAGAAGAAAGGAAATTATAAAGATCAGAGCAGAAATTAATACAATAAGAAAACAATACAAAGAATTAATGAATCAAAGAACTGGTTATTTGAGAGAATAAACTAAATTGATAAACCTCTAGCTAACCTTACCAAGAAAAAGAAAGAAGGAACTCAAATTCATGCAAAAAGGAATGAAAAAGGAGAAATTACTAAAGATCCCATGAAAATTCAGAAGACCATGAATACCTACTTTGAAAACCTTTACTCACATAGGGTGCAAAACACAAAGGAAGTGGACAAATTCCTAGAAATGTATGAACTATGAAAGCTGAGTCAAGAATATATAAAAATTTTGAATAACAAAATTTCAGCTACTGAAATTGAAAACATGATTAAAAACTTACCACCAAAGAAAACCCCAGGTCCTGATAGGTTCACAGCTGAATTCTATGAGAAATTTAGAGATTTAATGCCAATACTCCTCAAACTCTTCAATGAAATTGAAAGGGAAGCAATCCTCCCTAACTCATTCCTGCAGGCAAGTATTACCCTGATATCAAAACCAGAGAAAGACCAAACCAAAAAGGAGAACTATAGGCCAATCTCCCTACTGAACATCAATGCAAAGATTCTCAATAAAGTACTGGCAAATAGAATGCAGCAAATCATCAAGAAGATTATACATCACAACCAAGTGGGATTTATTCCAGAAATGTAGGGATGGTTTAACACACACAAATCAATAAATGTAATACACCACATCAATAGTGCCAAAGACAAAAATCACATGATCATCTCAATAGATGCAGAAAAAGCTTTTGATAAAGTCCAACACTTTTTCATAATAAAAACCTTACAGAAACCTGGAGTAGATGGTATCTACCTCAATCTTATAAAAAGCCATCTATGACAAACCAACAGCCAACATACTACTAAATGGACAAAAACTGAAAGCTTTCACTCTAAAATCAGGAACAAGACAAGGGTGCCCACTATCAGCACTCCTATTCAATATAGTGGTGGAAACATTAGTTAGAGAAATCAGACAAGAGAGAGAAATAAAAGGAATAAGGATAGGAAAGGAAGAAGTTAAATTATCACTATTTGCAGATGACATGATACTCTACATAGAAGACCCTAAAAACTCCATCAAAAGGCTACTAGAGTTAATAAACCAATTTGGCAGTGCAGTGGAATGCAAAGTCCTGGTGGTGCCAAACTCCAGGGTGTGCTCTGCCTGGCTGCCTGGGTCCCAGAGATTCTGAACTCCAGCCAGCTAGGCAGAAGGTCCAGTGTCACACTCCAGGAGTGAGTCCTCACTAGCTCCCCAGAGGATCGAGCTCTGCCCAGCCCAGTGTCCCAGTGGAATCCATCAGGGGAATGCCCAGCCAGCCTCACTGGACACAGAGGTAATGAGCCCAGCCCAGAGCCCCAGAGCCACTCATCAGTGAGAAGCCAGCATAGCTGTAGGACCTTGGAGAATTTGAATTCTGTCCATTAGAGCATAAGGCACAAGCTCCATTGTTCAGGGGTGCAACCAAACGGCAGGTCTAGAGGTTGAAGACTTCACCCAGCCAGGAGTAATGCCCTGGCACCATAAGACAGGGACACACCTGGGCTTGCCCCATGCTGCAGAGGCTCTAAACTCCTCACAACTAGACACAAGGTCCCCAGTGGTGTCACAATCTGGGTGAGCTCTGCCTAGCCACCTGGGTCCTGGAGATTCTGGACTCTACCCAACCAGGCTGAAGGTCCAGTGACACACCCCAGGGGTGCGTCTCTGGTAGCCACCTGGGTTGCAGAGGTTCTGAACTCTACACAGCCAGGTTCTAGGCCCTGGCAACAAGCTCCAGGGGTGTGACCCTGCTAGCTACAGGGAGGATACAAACTTTGTCCATCCCAGTGTCCCAGAGCAACCCAACAAAGTGCATCAGGGGAACACATAGCCAGCCTCACAGACCACAGAGCACAAGGATCCAGCATCATAGTTCGGGGGTGTGCTCCAGCTAGCCAAGGGGATATTGGAGGATTAAAGCTCTACCCAGCACAGTGTTCCAGTGCAATCCACTGGGAGGCTTCCTGCCCAGCCACACAGGTCCCAGAAGAAAATGACAAAACAAAAGAGCAAGACATAGTCTCAGTCCCCCAGCCCACTGAGAACAAACCCAAGAGACACTGAAATGGAAGTCACAGAGAATCACATAACTGAGCTTTCTGAAATGATAGCAAATGAAGCAAAGGAACAACTCCATGAAGCTATAGAGGAAATCAGATCAGAAATAATCTCTCAGCAAAACATGAAATGACAATCATTATGAAAGAAATGCTTTGTGGATCTAAAGAAGATCAAGATAAGAAAATAGAAGAACATAAGAAAATGATGGAAACTTTGAATGAACAATATAAGACACAAACAGAATGCATGAAAGATTCAAAGGGAAATTCAAGAAATGAAAAATTCCAAGGAAAGTTGGCAAAACCACTTCAATGAAGCTGAAGATAGTCTCAGGCCTCAAAGACAGCATTGAAGCTTACAATAACAAAAGAAAAAAATCTCTTAAAAATAACAAGGAACCAGGAAGCAACAATTTAGCTGCAAGATGATGCCATGAGAAACAATATAAGATTAATAGGTGTCAATGAAAAAGCAAGAGTCAATATGAATGACCTACAAAGACTATTTGGAGAAATAATAGCGGAAATTTTTCCAAACATGGGAAGAGAATCTGATATACAGATAAGTGAGGCATACAGCACCCCAATTAACCATAACCAAAATAAATCTTCAACCAGACATATCATTGGGGCAAAATAACAAACTTATAAGTATTTCATGATGAATTGGAAGACTGACCAAGTTGATGTTCTGCTATCTCTGGTAAATTCAGTTGACCCTGACAATGTCAGAGTGATTGCCTATACCTTAAGGCACCTTGGGCTGACCTGTGTTCATTCAGTCAAGTTTCTCTCTCCAGAACAACTCCTATATTATGGTAATGTCCTCAAGGGCAGTCATTCTGTAAGGGCCCTTTCTCCTGGCTCCTGGAATGTTTCTATTGTTTCAAGACTAGCCTATCTGTCAATGTATAATTCAATGTGTGTAACCAATCATGTAACATTTGATCACTTGCCTTGTACCACCCACTTCTAATTCTATATAGACTAAACTCCATCCTGATTCAGGGTGTTGCTAGGGAGGACTTATCCCTGCAACTCTCCACTGGCATGAACTCCAACAGTCCACTGATGTAAGGATTAAATGTTGCCACCTTATCTCCTCAGTGCAAAGAGGCTTCCTTTTGCTTTGGTTTGGTTTGGTTTGGCTTCATAAATTTCCTGCAACAATATAATATGCGGATATCAGAAATTCAGCACAGAAACAGAATAATAAAAGCTGTAAGAGGAAAAAAGATCACCTATGAAGGAAAGCCTATCAGAATCATGGCAGACTTCTCAACACAAACTTTCAAGTCAAGAAGAACTTGGAGTGAAGTATTCCCAATCCTGAAAGAAAACAAATTTCAACCCAGATTGATGTATTCTATAAACTATCTTTCAAAATTGATGGAAAAATAAGATACTTCCACAGCAAAGAACAGCTGAAGAAATTTATGGCCACCAAACCAACACTACAAAGAGTACTGAAAGACACTCTAGAAAGAGACAAAGATAACTACAATCTCAAGAACAACAGCAAAAGGAAACCATTAAGCAGGGCAAACAAACAGGAAACCAACAACAGAAAGATACCATAACAGTGATGAGTCAGTATATATCAGTTATATCAATCAATGTAAGTGGTCCCAACTGGCCAATAAAAAGAAACGAATTGTCAGAGTGGGTTAAGAAACAAAATCCAACAATATGTTGCATACAAGAAACACATTTCACTCAAAAGGAAATTCACACACAAAAAATCAAAGGCTGGAAAACAATACTCCATGCAATAGGAACCCAGAAAAAAGCAGGGGTACCTATTTTGTTTGCAGACAAAGTGAACTTCAAACCAAGGATGATCAAAAGAGATAAAGAAGGTCACTATATACTTGTTAGGGGAAAATTTCAAGAGGAAGCATTGCAATCATAAATATATATGCACCAAATATAGAAGCACCCAACTATGTAAGACAAATCTTAATAGACATGAAAAATGAAATAAACAGTAATACAGATATAATGAGGAAACTTAACACCACATTGTCACAAAGAGACAGATCAACCAAACAAAAAATCAGCACAGAAATAATAGAACTGAATGAAACTGGTGAACAAATGGACCTAGTAGATGTGTACTGAGTGTTTCACCCAACATCATCAGAATGCACATTCTCCTTAGCTGCACATGGTTCCTTCTCTAAAATAGATAATATACTAGTCCAGAGAACATGTTTAAGTAAATGCAAAGGAATTTAAATAATTCCATGTATATTATCTGACAACAGCTCAATAAAGTTGGAAATTAATGACCGAAAAACTCACAAGAACCCCATAAACACATGGGAATTAAATAACACTCTTCTAAACAATCAATGGGTCAGGGAAGAAATTAGAGAAGAAACTAGAGAACAAATTCAACAATATCTACAATCAAATGAAAATGCAAATAGAAATTACCAGAACCTGTGGGATACAATGAAAGCAGTCCCCAGAGGAAAATTTATAGCACTAAACTTCCACATCAGAAAAATGGAAAGGACACACATAAACAACCTAAGGATGCACCTCAAACTTCTAGAAAAAGAAGAGAAGTTCAAACCCAAAGCCCAAAAAAGGGAGGAAATTATAAAGATCAGAGCAGAAATTAATGCAATCAAAACTAAAAGAATACACAGAATTAACAAATTGAAGAGTTGGTTCTTTGAAAGAGTAAATACAACTGATAAAATGCTAGCTAACATTATCAAAAAGAGGAAAGAAAAAACTCAAATCCATGCAATAAAAAATGAAAAGGGTGAAATCACTACAGAACTGGAGGAAATACAGAGGATCATCAACACCTACTTTGAAAATCTTTACTCACATAAATTCGATAACACAGAAGAAATGGACAGATTTCTAGAAAACTATGAATTACCAAAGCTGAATCAAGAAGATGTAAAACTGCTGAATTACCCAGCTAATGAAATTGAAAATGTAATTAGAACCTTACCAACAAAAAAAAGTCCAGGTCCTGATGGATTCACTGCTCAATTCTACAAGAAATTTAGGGAACATTTAATGCCAACACTGCTCAAACTCTTCAATGAAACTGAAAGGGAATCAAGTCTCCCTACCTCATTCCTGGAAGCAAGTATTACCCTAATACCAAACCAGAGAAAGACCCAACCAAAAAAGAAAATTACAGGTCAATCTCCTTAATGAATATAGGTGCAAAAATCCTCAATAAAATACTGGCAAATAGAATGGAGCAAGTCATCAGTAACAATATACACCATGATCAGTGGGATTCATCCAAGGAATGCAGGGATGGTTCAACATATGCAAATCAATAAGTGTAATACACCATTTCAACAGAGACAAGGACAAAAATCACATGATCATCTCAATAAATGCAGAAAAAGCTTTCAACAAAATCCAACACTCATTCATGATAAAAACCCTGCAGAAAATTGGAATAGATGGCCTCTACCTCAACCCAATAAAAGTCATATAATATAAACCAACAGCCAACATCTTACTAAATGGACAAATACTGAAAATTTTCAACCTAAATCAGGAACAAGACAAGGATGTCCATTATCACCACTTCTATTAAATATAGTTCTGGAAACATTATCCAGTGCAATTAGACAAGAAAGAGAAATAAAAGGAATCAGGACAGAAATGAAGTTAAATTATCATTATTTGCAGATGATGTGATACTCTACATAGAAGACCCCCAAAAATCCACTGAAAGACTTCTAGATGTAATAACAAAATTCAGTAATGTTCCTGGATACAAGGTGAACACTCAAAAATCAGTAGCATTCCTGTACACAAACAAGAAACTCATTGAGAGAGAAATAAGGGAAATCACACCCTTCGCTATAACATCCAAAAAATGAAATATTTAGGCATCAATCTAACAAAGGAAGTCAAAGATCTATACAGTGAAAATTACACTACTCTAAAAAAGGAAATTGAAGAGGATTTCAGAATATGGAAAGATATTCCCTGTTCATGGATAGGAAGAATAAACATTGTGAAAATGACCATTCTCCCAAAATTGTTATACAGATTTAATGCGATTCCAATCAAAATACTACTTGTGTACCTCACAGAGCTAGAGAAGTCATTCCTGAAATTCATCTGGAACCAGAGGAGACCTAGAATAGCAAAGGCAATTCTGGGCAACAAAGGGAAGGCAGGAGGCATCACAATCCCGGACTTGCAATTATATTACAAAGCTACTGTGACAAAATCAGCACAGTACTGGAATCAAAACAGACCTGAAGATCAATGGAATAGATTAGAAGATACAGCCACAACTACAAACACACTCAGCCTCCTCAGCTTTGACAAAGGGGCCATATGTGTACA
Organism: Dasyprocta punctata; assembly: GCA_004363535.1. NCBI lineage: Eukaryota > Metazoa > Chordata > Mammalia > Rodentia > Dasyproctidae > Dasyprocta > Dasyprocta punctata. The sequence goes on along the minus strand of RJWM01019747.1, from coordinate 13,874 downwards.
CTAGAAGAAAAATAGCCTCTTTCATAAGTGGTGCTGGAAAAACTGACTTTCCATATGCCAAAAACTAGAACAAGATCCGTGTCTATTACCGTGCACTAAACTAAAGTCAAAATGGATCAAAGATCTAAATATTAAAGCAGAGACACTAAATCTGCTGGAAGACAAAGTAGGTAAAAATCTTGATGACATAGGAGTAGGCAGAGAGTTCATGAACAAAAATCAAACTGCAGGAGAAATACTTCCCAGAATCAACAACTGGGATCTCCTCTTATTCAAAAGTCTTTGCATGCCAAAGGAAGTCTCCACCAGAGTGAAAAGAAAACCCATGAATTGGGGAAAAATTCATAGTCAACTGCCCCTCAGACAAAGGACTTGTATCTGAAACATATAAAGAATTTTTAAAAATTAGGCCCCTAAAATTCAAGGACCCAATCCAAAAATGGACATCTGAGATGGATACACACCTCTCCAAGAAAGAAATACAAATGACAAATAAGTATATGAGAAAAATGGTCAACATCTATGGTCATTCAGGAAATGCAAATTAAAGCAACACTGAGATTCCATCTTGCCCCAGAAAGAATGGCCTAGATCAAGAAATCAACCAATAACAAATGCTGGAGGGACTGTAGGAAAAAAACGAACTCTTCTCCACTGTTAGTGGGGGTGTAGGCTGGTGCAACCACTATGAAAATCAGTGTGGAAATTCCTCAATAATCTAGGATTAGAGATTCCATTTGACCCAGCTGTCCCACTTCTGGGCATTTTCTTAAAAGAATTGAAAATGTCATTGCTCAGTGATATATGTGCAACAATGTTTATAGCAACCCAATTTGTAATAGCCAAATCTTGGAAATAACCCAAATGCCCATCAATCAAGGAATGAATAAAAGATGTATTTTTATACAATGGAGTACTAGTCAACGATCAAGAAAGATTACATTGAGACTTTTATAAGTAAATGGACATGACTTGAGACCATACTCATAAGTGAGATAAATCAAACTCACATGTGTAAATACCATATTGTCTCCCTAGTATAAGAACTGAAAAAGTATATAGGATCTAAAATCTTTCAAAAATTCTGTGTAAGGGTAAGAAACTGCTCAAAGAGGAAAAGTAATTGGGATAGGGGAAAGGAGAAAAGAAGGAACGGAAAAGGAAAAAGACATAAATTTGTATATATGTATACATAAGATACAGGTATACATATATATATGTATACATATATATGTATACATAAGATAGCTAAAATGACTATACTACTAAATGTAAGATAAGATAGCTAAAATGACTATACTACTAATGTATTAGTCATTGGAAAAGAACAGTTAATACTCATATGATTAAATCAATTTTACTAGTCTATGTCTGTTAATCTAAACAACCCTTTTGAAGATAACAACACACAATATTACAACCATTGTCAAATTCCTATCATCTTGTTTTGTAAACCTATACTGTTATTGTATTGGATTTATTGTCATCATTTCTTTGTCTCTTTTGCTTGTTGTTTTTCTTTTCTGTGTCTTTTTTTTTTCTCTTAAACAAAAAAACTTGCTAAAAAAGAAGAAAGTTATACTACAAAGTTACTGTGTTTAAAATCAGCACTGTCAAACAAACAACAGACCTGAGGACCAGGGGAGCAGTTTAGAAAGATACAGACACAGCGACAAAGATATTCAGCCAGCTTATTTTGGACAAAAGAGTCAAAGATGTTCACTGGAAGAAAGATAGCCTTTCTAATAAATGGTGATGGAAAAACTGGCTTTCCATATGCTAAAGACTAAAACTAGACCCATGTCTATAACCACACATTAAACTAAAATCAAAATGGATCAAAGGTATAAGTATTAAAACAAGTATAAATATACTGGAAGACAAGTTAGGTAGAAATCTTGAAGACACAGGGATAGGCAAAGAATTCATGTGCAAAACCCAAACCAAATGGAAAGTACTTCACAGAATCAACAACTGGAATCTCATCTTATTAAAAAGTTTTTGCACATCAAAAGATATTACAAACAGAGTAAAAAGACAACCCACAGAGTGAGTTATATTTTAGCCAACTGTCCCTCAGACAAAGAACTTATACCAAGAATATAGAAAGAACTGAAAAAAATCAGCACCCCTCCAAATTAAAAGACTCAGTCTAAACATGGCTGAGATGAATACACACTTCTCCGATGAACACATATAAATGGCAAATAAATAGATGAAAAATGTTCAACATCATTGGTCATTTGAGAGATGCAAATTAAAACAACACTGGGATTCCATCTCAACTGACAAAGAATGGCTATCATCAAGAAAATAACCAATAACAAATGCTGAAAGAGCTATGGGGGAAAAGGAACTCTTGGGGGAAAAGAAACTTCTCTCCCATGTTGGTGGGAGTGTGGACTGATACAACCACTGTGGAAGTTTGTGTGGTGATTCCTCAAAAAAAAACTATATTAGAGGTCCCATTCAATCCAGTTATTCCCCTTCTAGGTATCTTCCTGGAAGAATTAAAAACATCACCACAGAGATATATGTGCACCCACATTTATAGAAGCACAGCTTGCAATAGGTAAATCTTGGAAACAACCCAAAAGTCCATCAAATGAGGAATGGATAAAAAAAATGCTGTATTTTTATACAATAGAGTCACCTATAAAGAAGGATAAATTTGAGACCTTTGTAGGTCAATGAACTCAACTTGAGAAAATATTTGCAAGTGAAATAAATCAGACTCAACGTGTGTAACATCTTATTGTCTTTCAATTGTAAGAAGCTCAAAGAGCAGGTAAAATTTAAAATGTACACACGACCAGTGTGGACTCCAGGGAGAGAAAGATGTGACTCTCAAGAACCTGCCATGTTGGGCAGGAAGGCTCCAACCAGAAGAAAACTAGCCTGCCTTCCTGGTGAGTGTGCGACCAGCGCGGACTCCAGGGAGAGAAAGAAGTGCCTCTTGAGAACCCGCCACAGTGGGTCAGAGAGCTCCAACCAGAAGAAGATTAGCCTGAGTGTGTGACCAGCACAGACTCCAGGGTGAGAAGGATGTGCCTTCTGTATGCCTACCAGCACTCCAGCTAAGAATCAAGGACATATTCCCCCCCCAACCCCCATAAACAACCTGCTGGTTCAGAGGACCAGCTAACTTGATAGCAACTAAGGTACATAAAGCAACTAAATGTTTGTGTTGGTTGGGTGATTTTGCAGGCCTGGGACCGGCAGGCTGAGCATCTCTTGAGAAGGTGACAGTATGCAATGTACCAAATATGGGGGATTTTCTTCTGTCTTATCTTTGAGGCCCAATATTGTTCTCATTGTTTTGCTTTATTCTGATTAATTTTTGTTCATTTGTTTGTTTTATTTTTGCTTTATTTCATATTCTGTTTTTATTGGTTTTATTGTGTTTTGGTTTTGGTTTGATTTTACTATACCTGATGGAATGGTCAACTATTCTGAAAATAACAAGATATACTATAGTAGCTATCATTTTCATAGTATCTTTCTTTGAAGTTCTGTACCAGTTCTACTGGTTAGTTTTGATTGACTTTGTTCTGTTATGTTTTGTTGGATTTTACTATCTTTAAAATAAAAAAAAATCTAAAATGTACACTAGATATTGGGAAATGGGAAGAAACTGTTCTAGAGAAAAGAGGAACTGGAATGGGGAAAGGAGAAAAGAAGGAAGGGAAAAGGAAATATATATATATTCAAGATAGTTAAGATAGTTATACTACTAATTTCTATTAGTTCATTGAAAAGAAAGTTTGTGCTTTTATCATTTGATCAATTTTTCATGCATGTGTCTGGCAATTTCAGTAACTACTTTGAAGTCAGCAATACATAAAGTAGAAACCCAGGATGCCTCTTCAGTTTGGGGTGTACTTCATACTCATAGGTATAAGCTGGTTTCTAAAAATAACTGTTTTTTATTTATTGATGTGGTTTGGCCACTCAGTGTCTTAGCCTTTGTTTCTGTAAAGGGGATGAGGTCAGTTGGAATCTCTTAAACAATCAATAAATGTAACACTTTGCCAAGGAGTATATCTTTCAAGCATATGGTAGGGTACATATTTCAAGCACATATAACACAGAGAAGCATGTGTTGATGTTACAGTCTTCACCTGCAGATAAACATGTGATGATTTTTGAATGCCAGCCATCTGGATCTTGCCCTGTGTTTTTTTACCTATGCCCCTCAAATCTGCCCCCATACCTTGAAGCTCTGTAATGCTTATAGATGGGATTGATACATTCACATTTATCTAAGTCATTGTTAGTGTTCAGTTTAAACAGAGAAGTCTGACATTGTTAAAAGCAGAAATCTCCATATAGAAGATGAGCTCTGAAGACAGGAGGTCACTGCTCCTATGTCACGGTTTCTAACCCAGATGCCATCACTAGACTATCATTACTGTAACTCAGGTTCCTGCTTTCTCAATCTCTCTGCAGGAAACCAGACCTAGCTGCTTCCCCAGGTCAATGAGATCATGTCTGACCCAGCAGACTCCTCAGACTCAGATGACCTAGCTGCCAACTGTTCAAGTGAGGATGTCCCCAGGATAGAATCCTGCTCCTTCCTATGTCAGGACCACTGACCTGACTCTGTCTCCTCAGACAGCAGACAGCTGCATTAGATGGACGGGGGTGGTCGCTGTGCAGGTAGAGTGGAGATCCTGCATCAGGACTCCTGGGGCACCATCTGTGATGAGAGCTGGCACCTGAGAGATACCCACATGCTGTGCAGACAGCTGGGCTGTAGAGTGGCGTCAATGCCACAGTCTTGGCTCTTTTGGTAAGGTGCCGCGGTCCAGCCAGGCTAGGTCCACAGAGTCCCCGAAGGTGAGCTGAGTGTCAGCGCGTGGAGAACAGACACACAAACAGCTCAGAGACTGCTTGAATCTGCTTTGTTTATTGCTTCTACTATTACTACTACCATTACTACTACTACTACTTTTGAAAGCTCTAACAGAATAATACATACTTTTTTTTTTTTTTTTGGGGCCAGGGTTGAGAGTTTAGATAAAAGAATAAAATCAACAGGTGTCTCTATGTTTACATGGTTTCTATGGTTACATGATTCATCAGCATAGGCAGAAAGTTTTAAATTTAGTTAAAGACCTTGAAGCGTGTTTTTGTTATTAATAAATGCTCCATTGCGGTAGCCTAGCTAAAAACCTGTAAAACACAAGACCATATTCAGCCCTGATTTAGCCCTTCTATCTCCCTGTGATGTTCTTGCAGCTGCAAGGATGTGCTATCTACCCTGTCTCCCTCAAAACATAGTAGCATATTGGCCTCTCTGTATAGATGCTCCCAGACAGCCCCAGACAGCTGGTCACTACTATTATCATTAAAGGCTCACAAACTTCTAATATAACCTTGGTCTTGGTCTGACTCAATGTCAGACAGTTACACCATTTGTAGAAAAACATTTTATAAACTATTCCTTTTTTCTTAGGGAGTTTCTGTACTTTGTTTACTAATTTTGTGCATGAGAAAGAAGGAAAGAAATTCTCCAAACTGTGTCAGAGCACAAATTAACACAATAGTTCCCAAGAAGCATTAACCCATTCCACAAAGCCAATTTTTATGCTGCGACCTTTTCTCAGAAGACTCTCTCCGTATTTGGGCCTTGTCAATAGAACACTGGTCTATCTTTTTTCATGCTAGGACTTTGTCAACAGAACATGAGTAGAAAAGGGTGCGGCAGTAAGGGATCAGGGCCCACCTGGCTGGATGAGCTGAACTGCACAGGAGAGGTCTCCCACGTGTGTATGTGCCCCTTTGAGGGCTGGGGGCAGCATGACTGCAGGCACTAGGAGGATGCAGGGGTTGTTTGCGCAGGTCTGTGCTCACTCTCCACAGGCTGGGAGGAGGAGCAAGGCTATCCTTACTGTCTTCTGACCTTAGGGTTTGGGTAAGGCTAGTAGCTCAATACACCAGAAGACAAGAGACAACTTTTCCATTACCTGTCTTTCTAGGAGACAATACAATAAGGTGCTCAAATTGGCTGTATCATCTCAGGTTTGGTCCTTCCTTGCCACCTCTGTCACCAGACGCAATGATTTCCTACAGAGCCTGCCAAAAATCAGGGCTCACTCTTCAGTTCCTTGTGGGTGCTGAGACACACTATATTATCATCCCACTAACACAATAACAAATGGCCACAGAGTTAGTGGCTTCAAACAACATGAACTACCTTGCAGTTGTGTATATTAGAGTCCATCCCATTTTTGCCTAAGCTGAAAATGCAGTGTCAGCAGCCTGCATTTGTCCAATGCTCTGGGTTGACTCATGTTGTTCTCTTTCCCAGTTTTTATAAGATTCCTTCAAATTCCTTGGCCTCTTTCCATTTTCTTCAAACTAAATGCATTACAACTCCCTTGACCATTCTTCCATGTTACATCTTCCTGTAATCAGTGCCATAAAATGTTGTCTGCTAGTTAGGATATAGGTACACTGATATATTTAGATAGGGCTCGCACCTTGTTACCTCTGAACAATCCAGAATAACCTTATAAAGAGGTAGTCTTCATCAAACCCTATCTACAAAGCCCCCTTGCTACATGAGGTAACATATGCACAGTTCCAAAAATCAGGAACTGAACATGTTAAGGGCTCCACCATTACCCCTGGCCACCACTGTTCATATGGTTCTTTCAGAGGTTCACTAAGAAAATAGCTTCAGATTTTCCTCTCTGCAGAGCACCTAAGCCAGTTTTCCTGCCATTTTACTCTGCTCTCCTATACATCATTGTGGTAAAAAATAAAATATATGGTCAGGTTTCAAAAAAAGTTAGCAAAGAATGCTCAGTGTTTCTGTTTAGCAGACTCTTCTTGAGTAGTCAGCAGTAACTTTACACTTCTTATAAATAAAGAAAACAGAACACTAAGAATTGACTCTTCACTTTGTCCTGTTTTTATCCTTGTATTTCAGAGTTCTTGGCCCTCAGGGCGATGACTGAGGACCAGGAGGTGGCTGGAGGTTTTCTACAATGAGACCTAGAGCAATGTCTGCAGCAGCCCCGTGGAAGCCACAACCTTGTCCATAATCGGTTCACAGCTTGGCTATAGAAACAGTGGGACAAACTCTTTTGTTTCTCCAAAAGAAGGTTCTAGACTCCAGGGGGTAGTTAGAATCCAGTGTGGGAAAATAAATACCTCTCTCTGGCAGCACCCTTCTGATACTTGGAAACACAGGTCTTGTCTTCCAAGAGATGAAGTTTATATCATGTGTACAGGTGACCAACTGTCTATTGCTACATGTGTGTCCATTCCCTTGAGGTTGCTGTTAGGGAAATTTCATATTTAAATGCTGTTCTGTAATAGGTCTACAAGATGAATTTTGAATTTTAGATAATTTAATACACATCTCCCTTTCTTGTTTCAGTAGCAGAAATAGGAAAACCTGTGCAGACAATTTATGTGAAAAAGTACTAGATGAATGGAACTGAACATTTGGAAGCATGAACTAGTACTCTGATAAATTCACTAGTCAATTGCCTAATGCAGTGTTATGTTATGTTAAATTACCACATTTCCTTAGCAGAATGAAGGGGGAGGCCTCAAATATGAAAATGAGTGCTATTTCCTATAATTCTGGGGGGTTTCACAGGTAATGAAGTTTAACTCTTGCCACAAACTGGTGTAAGGTAGTATGTTAATCATTTATGTCAGATGACAAAACTGAGGTTGGCAGTAGTGACCTCAAATGCCCAAGGCCTTGCATAAAGTGAGGAAATCTTGAGGAATCCAGTTCTATGGGCCTGTCTCTCAAGCCCCTGGCCTTTATAATCTGAAATCCACCAACACAGTAGACAACTTCAGTCAGTAATGAATGCCTTGTGGGTAGAAACATGCTTAATGCTTAATTTAAGCACAGAACAGAGAATAAAGCAAACATCATTTCCTTTGTGGAGTTTATATTCCTGTGCTGACAATAGTCACTGGGCTGCAATTTGGGCATCCTGAAGAAATGGAAGCTGCTGTGGAAGTGTGCACATGGAAGAAAGGCAAATCGCACTTCTCCGAGACCTGAAGGACAAGTAGGCTTCAATGAGAGAAGAAAGGTGGAAGAGCACTTGGTCAGTATAAACCCAGAGGTGGAAAAGGACAAAAGGACCTGTGATGAGGAAATGCTGTACTCACCAAAGCAGGAAGGTGGGAGAAAGTGAAGCATAATTACCTGAGATGGTAGCCAGAGAAGGAAGCTTCTCTTAGGCAGATTCCCCCAAAACTACGCTTTTAAATTTGCCCTTGTTGGGTTTTTTGGTCTGCCACATCATGAGAATTACACATCTCTGATATAATCTTGATTGAATTGACCTCTTTTCAGAATTCCAGTCTTCTTGGTTAATACTTCATTCTCTGAGTGTTTATCCTTTTATTACTGCAAACTGGTATGTCCCCCCCCATTTGAGCACTTAAAATATTCAGTATTGCCTTCCAGAAATGGAACCCATAATCTTCTGCTTTCTTTATAGCTGCAATGTTTTCATCACTTCTGTACTCTGATTTTTAAAAATTAAAAAAGAAAAAGAAAAAAGCCTGAACCACTGCTGAAAACACTGTTTATCCTCTGGCCTGGAAGTCATCTATTTACCTGTCAATATACTTTTCTCTGGGCCATCGCTTAAACACACAGTTACTGTCCATTATCATTTCCAACAGTTCCTCTTTTTTTGTAAGTGTCCAGCTAGTTGAAACTTAACCCTGTGGTAGTGTTGCACATTACTTCTGTTGATGTCATTAGTCACTTGCTCACTCCTACTGGTCTAGAAAACACTACAGTACAGAGTTCACCAGATCCATCCTTGTCTTATTCCTGATGTTGTCAGTATCCTTAAACACAAGGGAAACAACTAAAATATTAACAATGAAAAAATATATAATATCTACACTCAAGTAAGGTTCAGTCATGTCTTCATTAAGGTGCAAATTTTCACAACTGGGCTGTGGTTCTGCTCAGTGGAAAGTACCCACATAACACACTCAAGGTGCTAGACTCAAACCCCAGCAGTGCGCACAGAGAGGAGAAACCAAAGAGACATGACAGTGGTGATGTAAACCCAACCAGGGTGTGCCGTGGTCCAGCCAGGTTACATCCACAGAGTCCCTGAAGGTGGGCTGAGTGTCAGCGTGTGGAGAACAGACACACAAACAGCTCAGAGACTGCTTGAATCTGCTTCGTTTGTTGCTTCTACTACTACTACTACCATTACTACTACTACTACTTTTGCAAGCTCTAACAAAATAATATAGACTTTCTTTTTTGGCCAGGGTTGAAAGTTTAGATAAAAAGAATGAAATCAACAGGTGTCTCTATGGTTACATGGTTTCTATGGTTACATGATTCATCAGCATAGGCAGAAAGTTTTAAATTTAGTTAAAGACCTTGAAGTGTATTTTTGTTATTAATAAATGCTCCATTGTGGTAGCCTAGCTAAAAACCTGCAAAACACAAGACCATATTCAGCCCTGATTTAGCCCCCCTATCTACCTGTGATGTTCTTGCAGCTGTAAAGATGTGCTATCTACCCTGTCTCTCTTAGAAGACAAAACATAGTAGCATGTTGGCCTCTCTGCATGAAGGTTCCCAGGTAGCCCCAACCAATTGGTCATTATTATTACCATTAAAGGCTCTCAAACTTCTACTCTGGCCTTGGCCTCATTGGTCTGAGTCAGTATCAGACCACTACACCATTAATTGTAGAAAAACATTTTATTAACTATCCCTTTGTTCTTAGGGAGTCTGTACTTTGTTTACTGATTTTATGCATGGGAAAGAAAGTAGAAAAAATTTCCAAACTGGATCAGAGCACAAGTTAACACAATAGTTCTCAAGAAGCATTAACCCATTCCCACAGAGTCAATTTTTATGCTGCTACCTTTTCTTAGAAGACACTCTCCGTATTTGGACTTTGTCAATAGAACATGGGTCTGTGTTTGGACCTTGTCAACAGAACACTGGCCTATCTTTTTTCATGCTTGGACTTTGTCAACAGAACATGAGTAGAAAAGGGCTCAACAAGGGTGATAATGCTGGGCATCCTGGACCAATGACCTCAGCCCTCCTCTCAGGTCAGCTCTCCTTGAGTTATAGATCCTAATCACACTCACTTTTTCAGGTTTCACTTCCTCAGTTGTGGATTCTTATTTCTCACAATCAGTTTCTTTCTCTCCTGGTTCCAACACATCCATACACATACAGATTAAAGTTTCTCACATATTGGGAAAACATGAATACACATTGTTCCTCTACATCACTTCCCTGTTTACTTGCTACTCAAACTTTTCGCTCTCCATCCCAACCAAAAAGTCCAAAAGAACTGTCGTTAGTCACTTTCTCCATCTTTTGTGTCTCTAATTATCCTAAACTTATACCAATCAGGTCTTATATTCTGCCACTCCTCAAAATTGATAAGAAAATTTAAAAATGTAGTAATCACTTATCATCTAACTGTATTTGACATCTTGGCAGCCTTCACCAAGTTAGCTTTCCTATCACCTTTACATTGACTTTCCTTTCCCCTTTACTTCTTTTTATTTTACAGAGAAAAAAGAAGAAAAATCAAAATAAAATAAAACAAAGTTCAAATGAGGCTAATAGGAGGGTAACAATATTTAATACATTGTGCATTATTATCTTTATCGTAGTTGCTCATGTCTATACATTTTTTTTCTTATAATCCTTCTGCCTGATTGATCACTCTTTATTCTGTGTTACTGGGTTGCAACTTCTCTGTTCAATCACTAAATTGAGACACATTCACAGTTATCCTCAAACCCTCTACTCTTTCTTAGTTGTTCTCCTACCCTAAATGAGATCCATCGGTTTAGATACTGTCATCACATTGACAGCTCCCAAGTACAAACCTTCACAGTTGATCTCTGCCCTTAACTACAAACTCATGTTTTATTGCTGATTGACATCCTCACAGAAAAGCCCAATGAGTGTCTAGAATTTCAACTGAAAAGTAGAATACTTTATTTCACCTACTCAAACATTGGGTCTCTTCTACCAAACATAACTGCCCATTTCCATTAATGTCTCCATTATCGCCCATTGACTGAGGCTCAGTTCACCTTTATTTCTCCATTTCTCTCTTCTCTCATTTTCAATATAGTGGGAAGTTCTGTCATCTCTGTCTACAAATATCTCCTTAATTCTCTTACTCTTTCGGTCTCACCACCTCTATGGTTCTTGAGTGATTTCAGCAGTCTTCAGTGATCTTCTCTTCACGTTCATTCTGTTTTATCTATTTCAATTACCAAGTTGATTAATAAGTAGATGTGTGGCAGGATGACCTGCCTTCAGAGGTGACACCATCATTATGTTTCTCACATGCAAAAACAACTCCCATGTCCTAAAGAGTCCATTATTAGCTTATTTGGCTGAAATGCTAGGGCATATTCAGCCAAGTTGTTGTCCTCAGGCTTTGAAGAATTTTACTACAGAAGAGGTGGGAGGTGCTCTGTAAGTTCCCCTAGAGGCTAGAGAGCTCAGTGATGAGTGGAGATAATAGAGGGCAATTTGGGTTCACGCCACTAAAATGTTTCACCCATGTCAGGTCTCCAGGGAATGAACAACATTGTGTGTCTGGTAATAGAGCACTGGAGGTGGGGCAACCCACCTTCCCCTAAACACCTGCCCTTCTCTTCCCTGAATTGGCCACATTTACTTTTGCTGGATTTGTATATACAGGGCACTAGGGGATCTATGATTTTCACACTAGTCATTTAAGACTTAGAGAGAAATCGTATTTTCTATTCCACTTAAATTTCAAAAATATTATTCATTCACTGCAAGCAAGAAAGATGTATAAAAATGTGGATTCATCATGCCACATCACCTCTTGTCCATTGGCAATACCTTGAGTTATATACATTGATATTTTTAAAGAAACATATCTATACTCATATATCCATAAAAAGTTTATCTTGATGGAGTCTTTTATTTTCACAATATTGAGCTTATATCATGCATCATATCGTTAAATTATCTTTTCTTATTTAACAATTTAAAACAAATTATTTCCAATTAACATATTTTTATCTAGATAGAAAACATTGTGTTTTTTTCTTACACTATGTCCATTAGATCAAAGCAAGTGCATATAAAGAATATCAAAAGACAACACAATTACAAAGACCATAGGTCCCATTCTAAGATATTTGAAGTTTGAAAAAAGATAACAGATTGCACGGCTCCTGTGTCAAAATTTATTGAGTGATCCAGTGAATCCTCTTTATTCTCTCTCTCTCTCTCTCTCTCTCTCTCTCTCTCTCTCTCTCTCTCTCTCTCCCTCTCTGTCTCTCTCTCTCTCACACATGCACACACACAACTCATTCATTATATCTTGAATAATGTGCTAGGAGTTGTCTGAAGGCCATAGTAGGGAAGAATAAATGATAAATTTGTCAAAGGTAAATGTTTCAATTCTCCATTGCTTCTTTTTCCTGAGGAGGCTGAAGGTTATTAAATTATAAGATCACGTGTTGCCGATATTTTTCTTCCAAAATAAAAATTACAGTCCAGAGGCAGTAAAGACTTCAGTAATGAAATTGAGCAACCACTGAACAGAGGTCCATTCATCACTTTCAGAGGCTTGATAGAATAATTTGTAAAATATGAACAATTCCAATAATTTAGGACAAGTGCTTTTCTATACCTCAATTATCTCTATTGTTTGGAATTTACACCTATTTCTTACTGATTCAATTGTCTTATGCACTTTTTTGGTTCTGTATTTCTTATGTCCTCTCATGTATTAGTTTAACTCAGTGTGTTTGAGTTTTCTGGAGACATTTTGTCCACTTAGCTGTTTTATTCTTAGTATTCTTGGTTCTATTCTATTTGTAGAATTAAATATTTTCTAATTTTCGTAACTGCTTTACAATTTTCACTACAGCTCAAATGAACTTTTGAATACAAATCAATTTCATGATTATGCACAAATTACATTTTAATACTCAATTTTTATTGCTATACATCAGTGCCATCAATTTTTATTGCTATACATCAGTGCCATCAATTTTTATTTTCATCTAACTGATTTTCAAGAACTATGATGAATTAAACAGCAGAATTAATTCATGTAGTCATTCACACAATAAACTCTTATAAAACCCTCATTCATTGTACATATAGAAGGTTCTCTGCACAATTTGTCTTTGTGTTTGGTGTGAGAATGTGAAAAATGTTACTCAATTGAAATAAAAAATAATTTCAACTGGTGATAAGGGATATGGACCAGTGATGTTTCAGCAAACAACCTAGACTAATTTTGAATGCTGCTTTCTACTTCTGTCATCTGGCAAGAACTCAGGTCCTTGTCTTGGGGCAAGTTCAGTCCCAGATACCACTGACCTCCCACTTCCCCACTGTCTCCTTCCACAGAGCAGAAATTCAAAAGCTGTCCAACTACTGCACCCTGCACAGGTACTTCAGCCACTCCCCACTCCCTTATGGCTGCCACGAGCTTCTTTCCTCCACCTGGGTGGTAAGAAGAGGTGTTGTTGTCTTTGCAGCAAAACAGAAGCTGCGGCTCAGGGGAGGAAACCACGAGTGCTCAAGGCCCATGGAGGTGTGGCACAAAGGCTCCTGAGGCACAGTGTGCGATGACTTCTGGAAGACACTGAGGTGGTGTGTCAGCAGCTGCATGGTGGCCCTGCCCTGGAAGTGCTGGGAGAGGCTGCATTTGGCCTGGGAAATGGAAGCATCTGTCTGGATGATGTACAGTGCAGGGGCAAGGAGTCCTCCCTGTGGGCCTGTGTTAAGGTTCCCTGCAGACAGCAACTGAAAGCATGAGGAGGACACAGGTGTGAGGTGCTTAGGTGAGTGGCAGGGCAGGGCCAAGGCCTGGGGCTGCAGG
>RJWM01019746.1:0-38405 GCA_004363535.1 Dasyprocta punctata | reverse complement strand
ACACACTTCTCAGAGAAAGAAATACAAATGACAAATAAATATATGAAAAAATGTTCAACATCAATGGTCATTCGGGAAATGCAAATTAAAACAACACTGAGATTCCATCTCACTCCAGAAAGAATGGCCAAGATTAAAAAATCAACCAACAACAAATGCTGGAGGGGCTGTGGGGAAAAAGGAACTCTTCTCCACTGTTAGTGGGAGTGTAGACTGGTGCAACCACTGTGGAAATCAGTGTGGAGATTCCTCAAGAAGCTAGGATTAGAGATTCCATTTGACCCAGTTATCCAACTTCTGGGCATTTTCCCAGAACAACTGAAAACATCATACCACAGTGATATTTGTGCACCCATGTTTATAGCAACCCAGTTTGTAATAGCCAAATCTTGGAAACAACCCAAGTGCCCATCAATCAAGGAATGGATAAAAAAGATGTGATATTTTTATACAGTGGAGTACTACTCAGCTATCAAGAAAGATTGCATCAAGACTTTTATAAGTAAATGGACACAACTTGAGACCATACTCATAAGTGAGATAAATAAAACCCACATGTGTAAATACCATATTGTCTTCCTAGTGTAAGAAACGGAAACAGTGTATATGATTCAAAATCTACAATAAATACTGTGTAAGGATAAGAAACTGCTCAAAGAGGTAAAGTAATTGGGATGGGGGAAAGAAGGAAAGACGGAAGGGAAAAGGAAAAAGACAGAAATCTGTATATATGTATATGTGAGATAACTAAAATGACTATACTGCTGAATGTATTAGTTATTGAGAAAGATCAGTAAATACTCATATGATTAGATCCATTTTACATGTCTATATCTGTTAATCTAATCAACCGTGTTGAAGGTAACAATACACAATATTGCAACCATTGTCAAGTTCCTATCATCTTGTTTTGTAAACCTATAATGTTACTGTTGTGGATTTGCTGTTGTCGTTTGCTTGTCTCTTTTGCTTTTTATCTTCTTATATGTCTTTTTTCCCTTAAATACAAAAAATTAAAATTAGAAAAATAGGGCCAGGGATTTAGCTCAGTGGCCTAAGCACCTTCCTGGCAGGCGCAATGTTGTGAGTTCAATCCCCAGTACCGGAAAAAAAAAAAAAAAAACACTAGTCAAGATGCTTGGACCAAAATGTCCTCCTTTTTGTCTAAATAAAATGCCCTCCACTTGAATTAAAGTCTATTTGCTCTTCCATAAACAGAAAATTGTCTGCATTTTCTTCAGTAAAACCTTTGAAATACTTAAAAGTGTTAAAATTTTCTCCTTTATTTCTCTAGAGACAGATTTTAAAGTCATTGTTTCCATTAACAATAGCTTAGGAAAAAAAAACTCTGCAAGCTCCTAATAACATTTTGTTTTCCCTGTATACCTCCATAGCTGCTCCATCCTTCATCCTGATGTGAGGAACTTTTCCTTCCAGAACGTTGCCTCGCCCCCACTGCTGCTGAGATATTTTTCTCTCTATGACTGAGGTTCCTAATGGCTAGGACAAAGCAGAAATTTGGAAAAATAATGTTAAGACACACTATTCTTGTTACTAAAGAACTCTAGATACATCTGATAAATTTTTAATATGTGTAACATTTATTGTTTAAAAATAGTCTACTGTCTGGTTCAAATTCTAAATCCTACTTGATTCATTGACTCATGAAGCTACATAAGACCTTAAGAACTCACTCAATCCAATAGTCTGGAACCAGGCAATCTACATGATAACCTGCCTGACAGATACATCAGAATTTACTTGATAATTCTTTAAAATCAACAGAGGGCAACTTCACAGTGTAGACAATTACCCTCGTTTCAAAACAAAATAAATGTCTAATCATATATATAAATTGGTCAGATAATCACAGTATATGCTCTAAATGAAAGTAACACAGTAACAATTCAGTCAGACACCTATGTTGCACTGCAATACAAATCACAATAGGTGAGAGTAGAATGTAAAAAGTTTCAAATTTGATGAATGAGAAACATGACTTTTCTTAAAGTGCCTGCACTCTGTCTTCCAAGTTGTGTCATACAACTATAATTTTCCATACTGACTCTTTTTTATACAGATGAACATAGGCAAATCACTTCCAAAGGTTGTTTATAACTAATGCAAGCTGACTTGTAAAATATGTCTGATATTCTTACTTACATCTTACTAACCATACATTTTATTAACCACAAATATAAATCTCACTCTGCATCAGTTAATGAAAGTGCTCAAAAATTAAGATTTAATTCAAGTTGGAAAACCAATCCTTTTCTGTATAACCCAAGATCCTACATAACTCAGAATCTTGAGAAATATTTAATTTGGGCAGTGGTTGAAAATATCAAATATCTAACTAACAACCAACTTTGTTCACCTGTTCTTTGTGAAAGAAATGTTCTTTTAACAGTTAAGAAGACAATGAATTAGCTGACAAGGACTCAGGCAAGGAATGGTGTAAGAGAATGGGTTGTCAAATTGCATTGACATGCTGAATATTTACCAAATCTTTCCCAGAAGTGTCTCTGCTGGTATTTTTTTCTTTTTTTCTGTCTGGTGGAAATAAGAGTTCTGTACTATCAGTACTTGATGTCTGTGACATTTCTACCACCAAAACTGGAGAAATACTTGCTTCACAAGAAAGTCCGTCTTTCCGAGATGTAGATGAACAGTTGGGGTAACTTGTGGGGTTTTTATTCAAACTACTATCAGCCATTTGCTTAACTCTGCAACAAAAATAACTTGAAATATGATTCCACTTTTCAAGGAAAAGAACCAGATCAGAAAAGATATGGTAGGTTGACGATGAGAATTGCAGCTTCGAATTGGTGAGGTCCTTAGGTTTATAAGGCTCTAGACTTATATTCACACAGGAGGGAGAGCTGCAGAAAGAAAAAAAATAACCACTGAGAAAATTCATATCATAGAAATCAGTGAAAAACTACAAATTTGAATCAAAAGCATTCTTAAAGAACATGAAAAGTTAACATTAGCAACACAATTTGACTACAAACCTGCTGAAAAATGTGGTTATTTGAACAGGATCTTATTTAAATGAAGTAGTGGGTTATGAAATCAAACTTGGTGAATATCAATTTTCAATAAAGTAAAACAAAATAGATAATATCAGAGTATTTTGCATAAATTCTTGGTAATTTCTATGACAATTTTAATTATACAAATATATATTACAGAATGTTACTGTGGATTGTGGTAAACAAAAATCTAAAAATACTGGTGTAAAACATACCTTACAACTGGGTGTGGTAGCACACACCTGTAATCCCAGCACTCTAGAGGCCTAAGATAAGAGAATTACAAGCTCAAACCCAGCTGGGGCAACTTAGCAACTTATTGAGATCTTGTCTCAAAATAAAAAATAAAAAAGGGCCGGGATGTAGCTCAGTGGAGAGGTCTTGGGTTCAATCCTCCATATTGCCACAAAAAATTGCTGTGGTTTCAAAATGTAAAGCCATAATCTATTTCTTATCAGAGCACATTCTTATTACACATTTTACAAAGGAATAATTTGGTTTCAGGAAACTACCTAATTCTAAAAAATTTAAAGACAGTGTTAGAAGCAACCTCATTTTTATACTTACATTGCAAAAATAGGAATAAGGAGGTGCTATTTTATCTTGGGTCTAGAACAGGATGCCCAGAATTCTATCAAACTAGGTTCACCTGTATAGAGGCGGAATGTACTCTGCAGTACTGAGAAGGGAATGCCTTCTTCAGAAGCTTGTAGAAGTAACTAGGAGTATATTATTATGATTTTATGGCATACAATTTCAGATACTCTATAAAAGTATTATTGTAACCACTGATTCATAAGGTTTGAGATATCTGAACTAAACCTCTGTTCTCTAAACTGGGATAAACTTGGCCAGAATAAGACGTTATATATCTTTATTTCATTAAAGAAATATATTTCTGGTCTTAGATGCCTAAGACTGATTTTTTAATCAACAATGTTTTACCAAAACCTTATCTATTTTTATTATCACATTTTTATTGGCTCTTCTGATTTGTCATATTATATTAAAATCTTTCCCAATATTGAAGCATTCTTGTATTTATACTATGAACCTTACACATTAATAACAGATGATTCCATAAGATACTGAAAAATTGGCATACTTGCATTTTGAGTCTTCACAATTACATTCAAGTTAACTTGGTCTATAATTTTCCTGTTCAGCCGTCTTTTGTTGGGTTTTGATATGAGAAGCTAATTTCCTAAGATGAATACCTTTCAATTTTGTGATGCTTGGTGACAATGTATATAACACATGAATCTACAGGAAAGCCTGCCAGGCCTGTAGAATTTTATGAGAGATATTGCTAGTAGCTTATCCTATATTTACTATCCCATTATTCCTTACGAAAAGAATCCTGGTTTTGTTTTGGATGGCAGTGTGCTCACTAACACCTCATGCTTTTTGGGGCTTCCTTTCAGAATAGGGACAACCATATGATTTACAGCAAAGAACGTAGCAAAATCATACTTAAAAAAAAACTTATAGTCCTAAACTTTTGTTAAAATCCTGGAAAAGGGTAAAAATATACCAACTAGGAAAATAAAAAAGCAGGAAACATTAGTAAGGAAACAAAACTTAAGGCCTTACATAAATAGACACCTCACTCTCTCCAATTTCATATCTTACCATTTTGTGTCTGTCTCTGTCTCTGTCTCTCTGTCTATCTCTGTCTGTCTGTCTGTCTCTCTCTCTCTCTCTCTGTGTGTCTCTGGATATACTAATCTACTTTCTGTTCCTTGACTCTGCCAAGCAAATCTCTTTTCAAGACTTTTCCCCTCTGCTTCTTCTGCCTGTGTTGCTCTTCTCTCAAATATTACCTGCTCCCTCGCTTTGCTGTGGTCTCTTCTCATTCAATATGCCTTTCCTATACACTTGATCCAAAAGAGGTGTGTTCACTCAGTTCTCTCACCTTACTTTTTCTTTATAGCACTTATCATTTCACTCAGCAAGTTTTATAGTGGAACTCTTTTCCACTTTTAGTGAACAGATGATTCACATATAAACTTTCAGAGCAATGTAAAACCATCTAGCTCATTCTATTCAGTTAGAATAATGGAAAGCTAACATGGCAGGGGTCCCAAAAAGGGAGAAGAGTTTCACGGGCTAATCTCACTTGTGAAAAATGCAAAAATACCAAATGTCAAACTCGTATTTATTCCAAATGATGTGTACCGGGTATTCCAAGGTTATTTAGACAGAAGTAATAGACAAGTCAGCCCAGTAAGTATGATCGTTCATCAAAGTAGTGGAGGAAACTTTTCTGTTGTTAAAATTTATAATGGCAAGCATAAGGAAAGGTACATAAAAAGTACTTTCCAGACAGGCAGAGGGAGAAAAGAATGCACCTGACACCACTGAACACACACACGCACACACACACACACACACACATGCACGCATGCATACACACATGCACATACCCACCTCTTTTCTCTTGTTTTTCAAGTAAATGTAGCGGGACAAGAAAGCTCAGAATATACCCATATACACTTTGCAACATGATTTAGCTTCAAGCCTAGAAGAAAATGCTTTGCATCAGGTTAAATATAAAGCCAGTAACCATCACTGACTCAGAGCAGTGGAACAGATCTGCAAATAAGAGCCTTTATGTTTAGGAAAAATTCTGCTTTCTCTTTGCAGGTTTAGAAACGTTTCACGTCAGATGTGTGAGGCATCACTCTATGTGTGCATTAAGAATAATAATTTAATGGCACTTTTTATAAGAAAGTATAAGAACTGTTAATAATGTAAAGATTTATTTAAACAGTAATGAGTTCCTTCATTGTAAACAATACTCCTAAAAGTGTACTTACTATATCTATTCAGATTTACATAAATATATATACACATATATGCAAATTTCCACAGGATTTTACTAAATTTCTCCTTTTTTTCTACTATGTGTTGCAATATACACACGTGTATATATAATATTAACCACTTAACACATATGTGGTTCATAATTACTTTTCCCCATCCATAGGTTACCTTTTCATTCTGTTGCTTCCTTCGTTATGCGGAACATTTTTAGTTTGATGTAATCCCATTTGTTTATTTTTGTGACCTGAGCTTCTGGTGTGGTATCCAAAAAAGTCATTGCCAAGAACCTTTTCTTCTCTGTTTTCTTGCTCAAGTTTTATGGTTTTGGGTCTTACATTTAGGTCTATTATACATTTTGAGTTGACTTCTGTGCATAGTGTAAGATTTGGCCCAATTTCATTTTTCTGCACATGGAAATCTATTTTTTTCAGGACCATATGTTGAGGAGACTACCCATTCCTCATTGTGTCTTCTTGGTTCTCTTGTCAAAAATTGGTTCACCATACTTGTTTGCATGTATCTGTGGACTCTATTCTGTTGCATGGGTCTCTGTGCCTGCTTTCATGTCATTATGATACTGTTTTAATTGTTATAGCTTTGTAATATAATTTTGAATCAGGAATTGTGATGACTCCAACTTTGTTTTCTTTCTTGTATTATTTTGGTTATTTGAGGATTTTTTTCTTGGTACTTCCACACAAATTTTAGAACTCTGTTTCTATTTCTGTGAAGAAAGCCATTAGAATTCTGACAACAAGTGTAATAAATCTATTTATTTGGGAAACACGGGCATTTTTAACAATATTAATTCTGCCCTTCCATGAACATGGGATATCTTTCCATTTACAGTATTTGTGACCTCTTTAATTCTTTTCATCAATATTTTTTAGTTTTCAGTGTACAAATCTTTTGTCTAAGTTTATTAATAGGTTTTTTCTTTTTTAATAGTATCATAAATGGAGTTGTTTTTATTTCTTTTCTAGATATATCATTATTAATGTATAGAAATCTTACTAATTTTTGAATTGCATTTTTATCCTAAAATGTTCCCAAATTTATTTATTAATCCTAACCACTTTTTATAGAATCCTTGGATTTTTCTACATATAGGGCTTTGTTAGTTGTAATGGAATTAAATTACTTCTTCCTTTCTGATTTGGATGCCTTTTATTTCTTTTTCTGAAAAGACTCTCTTGCTAGTATGCTCAATCAATGCTGAATAGAAAAAGAATACCCTTTGCCAGATCTTATTGAAAAGGATTTAGGTTGTTTTCCATTGATTATGGTGTAAGATATGGGTTTCTTGCATCTTTCTTATGTTGAAAAACTTTCCTCTTATACCTAAACTGCTAAGATTATTTTATCAACAAAGAATGCTAAAGTTTTGTCACATAGTTTTTCTCCATCAGTTGAGAAGATCCTGTGGTTCTTATCTTTCATTCCATCAATGTGACATATAACACTGATGGGTTTGGAAATGTTAAGCCAGTCTTTCATGCCAAAGTAAATGCCACTTGGTCACAATGTATGATCTTTTTGATGTGTTGTTGAACTCAGTGTGCCAGTATTTTATTGAATATTTTTATATTGATATTCATCAGAAATACTGATTGTGGTTTACTTTTTCTTTGGTATCTTTGTCTGACTGTGATATCAGTGGGATGTGGGCCTTGTAAAATGGGTTTGGAGGTATTTTCCCTTTCTCAATTTTTTGGAAAAGTTTAAGAAATGTTGGTAATAATTATGCATTGAGTGTTTGGTAGAACTCAGCTGTGAAACCATATGGTCCCAGGATTTTCTTTGTTGGAAGATTTTTAATTACTTCTTCAACTCTTTAATATAACCTAATTTTAAAAATGAGCAAAATCTACTGAAAATTTTTCCAAATAAGACATAAGACAGTCAACAGACATGTGAGAAGGGTACTTCACAACATTAATTATAAGGGGAATGCAAATTAAATCCATAACGAGTATATAGGTTTAATCCTGTGTCCCCCCAAGGCCTCATGTAATCTGGATGGGGCTGAGTATGGAACTCATGATTGGTTTATTGTCTAGTGCTGGGATTGGTGACATGAGTGCTGCACCTACCCAGGGGTGGAGCTGACTTACAGTGTAAGGGTAAGAGGAAGGTGTGTCTTCACTCTCTCTCTCTTGCCTGTTTGCCTTGCTGTTTGGTGGCCACCATGAATGGCTGCCCTGCCATACCATGCTGCCTTGGAGCCAACTAAGTATGGACTGAAACCCCAAGAACTGTAAGAAATAAACCTTTCCTTCCCTAATTTTGGGCATCAGGTATTTTGTTACAGCAATGAGAGAAAAGTAGCTAAGACAGAATTTAGTACCAGTGGAGTGGGGCCATTGCTGTGACTATTCCTAACCACGTGGTTCAAGAACCCTTGGAAATGACTTGTGGGAAGAGCTTGGAAAGGTTCAGAGATGCTGCATGAATGCATAAACCTGGAACATCTTAGGCTGTTCTGTAGGGTAGATTCTGGTCAGAGCTCAGGAGTCCAGAAGGCTGATAGCCTACCAGTAAAGACCAGGCTCAGGAGGTTTCTACTGGGAAGAAGGACTGCATTGGTTGTTGGACTCCACATGATGTGTGTCATGGCTTCACAGAAAGTTTGTCTACATTTTGCTTGTGTCCAGAGACTTTGCCTGAGACTGAGATTAAGGCAAAGGACTGATTAATCTGAGAAAGGAAATTTCAAGGCAACCAAATGTTGAAGTGGTGGCCTGGCTATTGTTGGGGGCTTCTAGCCAGATTTATGTTGCAAATCAAGAGCAAAGAGCCCGGCATGGTGTTTTAAAATGTTGGGAGTTTGATCAGAAAGCTGTGGACTGTAAAGATAGAGACTTCAATTGCTGAGGAGGAACAAAGGAATAAAAAAGATGGCCTGGGGGTATCCCAGGAAATAGTAGGCCTCCACTTTTTGCAGCCTCAAGCTGGCAAAAGTGAAAGAGTTTGCTGGGAGGAAAAAGCCACAGAGTGCCATGTTCCAGAGTGGCGACAGAGGCCACAGGAGGGTCCAAAATGGTGGTGGCCACACCAGATTCCAGAATGGCAATGGCATAGAGAAGCTTTTCCTCACAATCAGGTTCAGAGAGCTCAGTCATCCAGGCATTTGACCCCTACATCCAAGAGAGAGGAAAGTATCCATGTGGTGCTGGCTTTAAGTGCAAGGGAAATGTGCTAACTCCAAAGCTAAGACAGTTTCTGCCTTGCCTTCAGAGGAAATATGTAATAAGGGTGAATAAAAACCCAGAAGTTTGAAAAAGCCAGGAACATGGATCATCCAGGAAAAGCTACAAAAACCAAGCAGAGTGGGCTTAAGAGAGAAGCTATGGAAGTTCAAACCCCTGGAAGTGCCACAGGAATGGAGTCACTCAAACCTTTTGGAGTTTGCAACCAGCTTGCTTCAGATGCTGAGCATAGAACTCCAGGACTTAATATATGCTCTGCTGTATTTTGGACTTGCTTTGGTTCCAATGCTTTATATTCCCCTGTTTGTAACTTTTGGAATGGTAATGTTTATCTTGTGTCTTTATATGTTAGAAGTGTTTAACCTTGCTTTCATTTGTACAGGGGGTTACAAATAAGAGTTTGCCATAGATCTCAGAGGAGATTTGGAACTTGAACTTTTCAGCAATGCTGAAACTGTTAGGACTGTGGCAACTCTTGGAAATGAACTAAATGTCTTTTGCATAAAGGATACACATGAGTCATTGGAGGACCAGGGTTGGAATGTACAGGTTTGATCCTGTGTTCCCCCAAGGCCTTATGTAATCTGGATGAGGCTGAGTCTGGTGTTTATGATTGATTTGTTGCCCAGCACTGGGATTGGCAATGTGAGTGCTGCACCCACCCAGAGGTGGAGCCGACATACAGTGTAAGGGAAAGAGGAAGGTGTGTCTTTGTTCTCTCTCTCTCTTTCTCTCTCTTGCCAGTTCACCTTGCTGTTTGGTGGCTGCCATGAATGACTGCCCTGCCATGCCATGTTGCCTTGGAGCCAACTAAGTATGGACTGAAACTCCCAAGAACTGTAAGAAATGAACCTTTCCTTCCCTAATTTTGGGCATCAGGTATTTTGTCTCAGTAATGAAAGAAAAGTAACTAAGAAAATGATGTAACATCCTATTATTCATAAAGATACATTGTTTTGTTGTTTACTTGTTTTAGTATATTTTCAGTACTCAGAATGAACCCAAGGCTTTCACACTGAGCTGTATCCTCATTCCCAGTCTTTATTTATTTATTTATTTATTTATTTTGAGACAGTTGAGTTGAGCTCAAATTTGCAATCCTCTTGCCTTAGCATCTCAGAGTATGGGACCATAGGTTTGCACTATTATGCATGGCTAAGGACAATCATTCTCTTAAAAAGAGATAACAAATGTTGATGATGATGTGGGGAAAAGGGGAGCCCCATCTTCTGTTAGTGGAAATGCAGACTTGTACAGTCATTATGGAAGACAGTGAGAGGTTTCTAAAGAAATTAAAAACAAATCTATTAATCTGACCCAGAGATACCACCTTGGCAGAAATAGCACCTTGGTGTATACAAAAAAGGAGATGAAGCCAGAAGGATCACAAATTCAAGCCCAGCCCAGGCAATTTAGCAAAACCCTGCCTGAAAAAAATAAGATGGGTGGGGATATAGTTCAGTGCAAAGGCCCCGGGTTCCAAGGAGAGAAAGAAAGAAAGTGGGGGAGGGGAGCTGAGGAAAGGAGATGAGAGAGGAGGGGAGGAGAGGAAAGAGGAGGGGAGAGGAGGGGGAGGGGAAAAAAGGAGAAGGGAAGGAAAAGGAAGGGAAGGGAAAGAAAAAGAAGGGAAGGCAAGCTAAGGCAAGGCAAGGGAAGAGAAGAGAAGAGAAGAGAAGAAAAGAGAAGAGAAGAGAAGAGAAGAGAGAAAAGGTGAGGGAGAGAGAGGGAGTGAGAGAGGAAATCACCACCTCATAAAGATATCATCACTCTCATGTTCACCGCAGCATTATTTACAATAGCCAAGATACGAAACTTAAATTCCCACAGAGAGAAGCTTGGATAAAGAAAATATGATATGTGAATATAATTCAGCCTTTAAAAAGGAGATACGGCCATTTGCCACAACATATATGGATCTAAGGAACATTATGCTAAATAAAATATCCAAACACAGAAAGAAAACTATTCTATAATTTCATTCACATATGAGTTTTTTTTAAAAGTTCAAATACACAAGACAGGCAATGAAATGATGGTTATTGCAATGGTGAGGGAGAGGAAATGGAAAAATGTTAAGTCGAAGGCTAAAAAACAGCAGATACATAGAATGAACAAGCCTAGAGATCTGCTGTACAACATGAAGGCTAAAGTTAATAAAAATGGCATCATATTAGGAGCTTTTATTAAACAGGTAGATTTTAGTTACACTTGTCACAAAAATGTAACTGTGTCAGATAATAAATATGTTAATCTGCTTCACTATAATAACTACTACCCATAAGAATCCTATAACATTATGCTGTAAACCTCAAATATATACAATAAAACATTAAATAAGTGAATAAATTTTCCATTTAAGATGGCTTTTGGGGGACCTAAAAGCAGTTCTTTTTTCCTTAACTTTGTTCAGAAAGCACTTGTTAAATTTTTTCATCAATTCTCAATAAATCATCATCATAATATCACTGACACTGACATAAACTTCTAAGCACTTTCTTGCTCCCATTTTCTGATTTATCCATTGCCTTAGAGGTATTTTCAGTAGCTATATTCAGAAAGCATAGGAGTTCCTATTACTCACTGAGGAGTTTCATGTCTGTTCTCCAGTCTATCAACCACCACATTTGCCAAAGTAATGTTCTACTTTCTTACCACAGCAATTCTAAAACAATAGGTTGAATGGCTACATGCAAAATTTCTTGACAAGAATTAGATTTTAAATTTAACTTCTTTTTGGCTGGCTGAATTCTAATTATTTTAGCTTAAGCAAAAACCAAGATAGAACAAATGTTTACTCACATTTATTCCTTTCTCATTTATGAATTGATTTAAAAGATTTATTGCTAAAATAAATCTACTATCTAACAGGCCAAAGGATGCCATTCATATTTTAGAGGCATAAAATTAAACAAGTATTACAAACCTATCTTTATGTAAACACAAAGATTAATAGCTCTTCTACAAAATCATGAAATTATGTTTAAACAGGACTTTAGATGTAAAAAGATGTATTATAAAACAAACCAAAAAAACATTTCTGATATAATAATGTTTCTTTGTGTCCCCAAAGACTGGACATACATAGATATTAAACATAATGTAAGCAAATAAAATAAGTTCAAATCCCATCAGTATTTAACTAATGCATGAGCTTTCTTTCCTTTGGCTAAAGATTTTCATTTTATTTTCAGAAGTAAGGCAAGTCAATGGAACAGTTCTGATACTGAAAATCTCTGAGCTTTTATTTAATCATAAAAAGGTCTCTTACATATTGGTCCTAGAAAATACACTTATAGCAATTTCCTCAAGAAAATGAACACAAGAATGGTTTTATGAGATATAACTAGCTACAATTTTCTTCCCCAAAAGCAATTTTTTAGTTTTCTTTGCTAAGACTGTGTCTACAAGGAACCTAAACAGTCAGTCAATTCAGTCAAAAATGTGTTTCATTCAAGTGAAAAAAAAAAACCTTATGGATTGTCTGACATTATGCAGACCATGCTGAATGACTGAATATTCACTTTTTAACTATGTGTGCTCATAACTATTTACAGAGCTTAGAGAGGAACCAAGTGAGCTTTCTAGATCATATTCTTATATTTTAAATATCAATATTTATTTACAATTTCCATTGAGGACATGATTAGAGAAATAAGTCTTATTAAATGATTTACAGTATATTTTAAATTTACATTATTTCAGCAATTTTTTAAAATGTTTAATGGTTAATATGTGCTATTAGGTTTTCTTCCTATTTTAATTTGCAAAATATTATCACTGATCAAGCTGCAATATGAAGAGGCAATCTTAAGTGTATACTATACTAATAGTTTAATGTAAGAACAGAAGTGTTATTAAAAAAAAGGTTCTTTAATATTGTTACCCAATGTCTTTTCTATATATATAATCTAAAGCCAGAAACCTTTACACAAATACACTTCTGTGATACATAGAAAGTCAGTTGGCAAGGAAGCCATAGAAGAGATTTAGCATTTTCTAGGACATTTTAAGGTTTCTTGCAGCCCTAAAAAATCTATGAAAATCTAAGTCATTCCTTCTAACAGTTATCTGACATGTAGATGTTTCAAGGAACTGAAGTGGCAATTGATATCAGTTCTACTATACTTTTCAATATTATAATGGGGATGCTGCTTTCCTAACACAGATGAGGTTGAACAAGTTATAGGTCCAAAATTTACCCCAACTAACAGAGTTTCACTTGTAAGAAAGCCTCCATCAAAATTTACTAGGAAGTCAGTGGTAGTGAGTAGATGGAAGGAGTTGAGATGAAGGCTGAATGTGCTAAAGAAAAGTGGCCTTGGCTATAAAAGAAACAGTTAAAGAGGAGACATTGTAATAAAAAGGAAATAAAATCTACTTTCCCTTATTAATTCAGAGGATAATATATTTGAGAGACAATACAAAAATATATTAATATAAAAGTTTATGGTCAGCTGGGGATTTAGCTCAGTGGCCTAAGTGCCTGCCTGGCAAGTGCAAGGTTGTGAGTTCGATCCCCAATACCAAAAAAGAAAAAAAAAAGTTTATGCTCAGAGTGCCTGTGCTACATGTCAGATTTTTTAAGAGTACTGAAAGAACCTTTCCAAAGTCAAAAATTTTTCATGAAATTAGTTAGGAAATTTGTAATATAATATGTATAGTTTTTCCACTGTGTGACATAATACTGAGCATCTACAATTTAAAAGAAGAGAGGTTTAATTTGGCTAACAGTTTCAAGGGAATTAATCCATAATAGGCAGACTTGAAGGCAGAAGTATTATGGTACAAGAACACGGCAGACCAAAGCTGCTTCATTGGTGGCCTTCAGGAACCAGAACAAGAAAACGGTACCAGAGAGGAAGGAGCCAAGGACCAAATACAAGATCACACCTCCATAACCCACCCTGACACACCAGAAGTATACTTTATGAATCCCTTGGGTATTTTTAACGCAGTCAAGTTGACATGCATGATTAATGATCACATAAGGCTCCAACTCAGATGTTTCACACCATATGAGAAAATTCATTCTCAGCCTCAAGATCATGTTCAAAGACAAAGCACAACATAGAAGAATCCTGCCAACTTCCCCTTGTGGTCAGACCTCTGCAAATTGGGCAACGCCAAACAGTCTACAACAATACACCAACAGATTCCATAATCCTTGTTTTAAGTATCAGAGAAATAATAACTTAATAAACAGAAAAAAACAACAAAAACTGTTTCTCTTACTATGAGCCCCTCCAACACAGGAACCATGCCCTATTCAGCTTTTTCTTATGTCCAGCAAGAGGCCTCCATTAAATAAGGATTACTGATTGAAAGTGATTCACCAACTGATAAAAACAGTACATTGGAATTTAAAAAATAATGAGCTACACAGGTGCCTAGTGTAAGACAGCCAATGGCCTGACATGTAAACAAAGTCACAATGTATTTGTGAATCTTCTGGGTAAAACAACTGCACCAAAATCCAACCTCTGCTCTATTTTATACCAAAATATCAAAATCCCTACACCAAGGTGGACTCCAATCTGGCTGAATTTCTACCTGATCCTTGAAGTTTCCTTTTCAATTAGATGTTATAACTACACTACAATCTTTATTTTGTAGTCAAGTTTTGTTTTCAGGAGTCTAAAAGAATATGAACACAAATATTTATTTCAGTGATGGCCCATAATGTCAAATCCTAAAAGTTTCTGCTAGGCTTACCAATGCCCCCACAGGTATAGACATTGGACATAATCCTTACTACTCAACGAAACATCACTATTTTTGCAGGGTGTAACTAGCAATAACTGATTCATATTTCCTACACGGAAAAACATGTAACTCACAGCCAAGACCAAGAAAGAATCATGGGAAGTTGGGCATAGTGACATATGCCCATAATCCCAGCTTTTGGGAGGCTGAGGCAGAAGGACTGCCATGAGTTCAAAACCAGGCTAGACTACATGGTGAGTTCAAGACCAACCAGCCTGAAGTACTAGTAAGTACTAGTGAGACCCTGTCTTAACAAAAAAACGTGAGAAGTGGGCTCCCTGGCCACATCATGTCAAGTAAGGATGGTTCTTTTCTAGAAAAGCCTATTTCTTTTCATCCTAGTAATGAGCCACTTACATAGAACACTCAAACTCAAGAAAAATACAATCATTTATAGCATCATTTCTGGGGAATCAGTGTGGTGCAACTGTCAATGTTTGCAAAACAGAAGGAAAGAGTCTGGCTCCCATACCAGCACTACCCAAAAAAGCATAAAAGATACTTCCTGACAAGGGCTCTGTAAGTTGGTCAGGAAGACTAACCAAAGGGCAACTGGTAATTAAACAAAAAGTATACCAGAGGTCCAAGCAAAAGAACAGGCCAACAGAGAATCTAACTTTCTGACAGCAGGTGTCCAGCAAATAATTTAATACCCGTTATACACCAAAGGTTGTACTGGTTGCTAAGGATAAAGAGATTATCGAGACATGAACCTTAATAATAATGATTATGATGACAATAAGTATGTACAAAGCACAGAAATGATACAAAAGAGGGAGTGACCAGGGAAGGCACATTATCTAGCGTGAAACATGTAATTCTTGGAACTAAAGGGACAAGAATTTTAATTCCACCTCTACTACTTACTAGGTCTGTTCTCTCAAATAAAAAGTAAAGATAATATAGTAATAGTAATTGTCCTCTGCAGTTGTTTTAAGGGTTACCAGGATAATACTTGTAAAATGTGTACTATTTTGCTGGCACATATTATTATTTTAAATATCAGTATTACTCCCTTGCTCAGGAAAAGGCCACAGAAGATTCCATAGAGCAAATGATAGTCAAACTAAGTCTTTAAGAATAGATTGGAGTTCAAAAGGTACGCAAATCATGGAAAGACCCTGCAGACACTAGCACCAACTAGGGATAGTGCCTGGTGCTCCGGGGGAAAGGAAGAAGGTGGTTTTCAGCAAAAACAAAATGAAAAAGAAAGCAAGGTCTCAGTTAAAATGAAAAGATGGAAGAAGCTCTTCTATAAAGATTATATTTCAACAAGACTATCTTTGCTAAAAAAAACAGGGATTCAGCCAGGCACAAAGGACAAGTGCAGTAAGGTAGGTCATGAGAAAGCTGCCAGAAAGGTCCACTATAACGCAACATTCTTAGGTGGGCATGTCCAACCCTGACACTAGTCAGTCACATAGTTGAGTGAATGAGAGCAACCAGCGAATTACAAACTGTTCCAGTAACCATGGTGTAGCTCAACAGGAGGAGAAACACAGAGAATCAATGTCTGCTGAAAATACAAACTAAAGATTTCAGGAGTATAAAAAATAGGCTCCAGCCAGTAAATCAATCAAAAATCTATTGCCATATGAGTAGACTATAATTTAGTGAAAAATTCACTTAGTCAATGTTTCAATGCCATAAAATACGTGACTTATGAATAATTTATCCCAAAGAAACAAAAATAGCAAAGGAAACCTCCCACCTGAACTTTCCTAAAATAAAATACTAATTTTTACACATACCTATTTCAAATGCAGCACTGTTATCAATAAACTGCATCAATCCTAAGAAATAGAAATGTTACAACATTTGAGACTCTAAAGACACCAAAATTATAAAAGATTTATTAGAACTAAACTTTCAGAAGTTACCTGGAACAATTATTCAACTCTACATATACAGAAACTCAAAAATAAAATCCATATACTCTTGCTACGGGAAGAAGAACCCAAGCTTTAGTGTTAGATCAAGGTTCATATTCTTCACTAATCCCCTAAACTATCTGACCTCCGCTTTCTCATACACAATGTATATAGATGGCATGACAGAATTGTTACGGGGAAAGGACGTAATGTATGTGAAGTCCCAATATGTTTGAAGCACTTAATAAATGGAGGCTTTTATTATTATCACATAGTTCTGCCAGAACTCAATGGATGGTAGCATCAGAAAATTATTTTATCAGTGGTAATCTCTCAACCTAGTGGTCCAAATATTGCTCCACATGGATTCCAAAATACAAATTGCCATTTAATTAGCTCACTGCTAGCTTAGAATACAACCTTACGGGAGTTTGTTCTAGATGCATGCAGATGAATTATAGCAGAAATGGCTTGATGAAATAGCCCACAAGCAACTAATTTTATGTAAATTCTGAATACTAACAGACACACAAATAATCACATTTGCAAGAATCTTAATTTTCATATATGTAAACAGTCAATCTGAAGGAGAACATGTTAGCCTAGTCAAGGCCACAGAACTATGTACAAAACCTTACTAGTCTATATTATATCTTAACAACTGATTGAGAAGAAATAATATGTAAATGATTAGGTTTTCAAAGAAAGGAGCCATCTGTAGCCACAGATTTATTTGATGAGTTTCTGAAACCTTGCAATGGAACTGTAAAAGCAATGTGATTAAAATCAATAGAGCACATCATTTGCTGATACTGTTACCCAAGAAAAGGCAGTAAGCCTTAGGCATGTTATTAGTAGACTATATGATTTCACTGACAGGTTCAAGATTTTTAAAGGCAACTCAGAAAGGATTTATCTTTTGGAGCCAAGGGACATTTCTCTTCAATTAAAATGAAATCGTATGCCCCTTTTTCTATTATGTATATCTAACATGTCCTCTATAACACTTGAAAAAGATTAACATTAAATTTTCCTTTTTTTCTAAAATAAAAATAGATGCTGAATACAGTGGTAAGCACTTATACTCCCAGTTACTCTGGAGACTAAGGCAGGAGGATTGCTTGAGCCCAGAAGTTCAGCAACAGCGTCTGTCTTAAAAATATTGCTGATCCTTTTTAAAATGAAAGATATTCTTGTTTAACAGCACTGTACCCAATCACATGTTCTACAACATATGCCAGAATACTGGGGCAAGTAGTGGTTGTAAATGTGTTACTTTTGAAAAATCCACGCAGAGGAATATGAAAGTCCAAAAATAAGAACTGCCAAACTTCTTCAACAAAAAATGATCAATGACTCTCTTTTCATGAGTTAATGATGAAATAATAAACTTTTAAACTGGTCTTCAAATTCAAAGAACACTGTGTTTCAGAGTATGCTTTTAGCAGGCACAGTGGCACACATCTGTAATGCCAGCTACTCATGGAGTTTGAGGCCAGACTGGGCAACATGCCAAGATCTTGATTTTTTTTTAAAGTATACTTTTCAATCATGTAGCAAAAGTTAATCATGGAGACATTAAATTTTTTTATTAAAAAGTGACCAAATCCAACTGAATCTAAATTCAACAACACTTTGCCCTAGAGCAAGATCCTCCACCACCCTACAAACAGAAAATTATAAAAGTTTTAAATAAATTACTTATAAATGTATTTAAAAATGTTCACGATCACTGGTCATTCAAGAGATGCAAATAAAATAATACTGAGACTTCATCTACACCCTGAAATAATGGCTATTATAAAGAAATCAACCACTAACAAATGCTGGAGGGGCTGTGAGAAAAAAGGAACCCTTCTCCACTGTTGGTGGGAGTGTAGACTGATGCCACCAATGTGGAAATCAGTGTGAAGACTCCTCAAAAAATCAGGACTAGAGGTTCCATTTGACCTAGCCATTCCCCTCCTGGATACCTTCCTGAAATAATTAAAAGTATCATAAAACAGCAATATATGTGTGGCCATGTTTATAGCAGCAGTTTGTAACAGTGAAATCTTGGAAACAACCCAAATGCCCATCTAGTGGTGAATGGATAAAGAAGATGTGGGGTTTTTTATACAAAAGAGTACTACTCAGCCATGAAGAAGGATATGCTTGAGACATTTCTAGGAAAATTAATGCACCTTGAGACCATAATTAAGTGAAATAAATTGTAAATACCTCACATGTGCAAATACCTCAAATGTGCAAATACCTCATTTGTTTCTCTGGTGTAAGAAACTAAAAGTGTAAATAAGGACCAAAATGCATAACAGGCATCATGAAATAGGAAGAAAATGTTCAAATGGAGAGGGGAACAAGGAAGAGGAAAGGGAGAAAGGGAAGAAGGGAAAAGTAAAAGAAAAAAAGAGAGAATGCAAACATGGAAACAAAGCTTTTGTAAATGGGAAGGGGAGGAGGGGTTGAAGGAAGGGTAGAGAAATAGGAAAAAAACAAGTTATATCATGTACAGGTACAAATTCTCTATGATAAATGTGATCATTATGTGTATCTATAATGAACCAATAAAAACTGATTGAACAAAATTTAAAAATAAAAAATATAAAATATAAAAAATATGATGCTTTACAGTAACAACTCCACTGCAACAGCTTCCTAACCAGTCACACTGATTTCAGCTCAGCCTTCTTGTTCAAAGCATTTACCCTCCCCATTTTAGCAAGAGTACTGTGGCTAATATGCAAATCTAATCATATCTTTCCAACAAAAAAAAATCACTTCAAGGGCTACCAACAGTCCTGAGATTAAAACAGAGTCCTTAATATGACATACAAGAACCATACATCCATATGATATGGCCTAAGTTTACCTACTCAGGCTTACTTCGTACTACTTTCCTTAAGTTTTCTGGCTAACCATACTTCTTTCATTCCCTGAAATCCTATTCTTTCTCTAGACCTTTGTCCATGTACTCACAGCCTAAAACACTCTATATTGTTTCCCTCTTCATCTGAATAATTCCTATTCTTTCTGAAAATCTCATCTTATACATTGTCTCCTTGAAATTCTCTTGAAATCTTGAGTGTTAGGGGAATATCTGCTTCCACTTCTCCTAAGTATATTATACTGGTTATCTTGTACTCAGAATTGTAGTTCGTCACCATGATAGTTAACTGATTGTGTCAACTTGAGTAAGAAACACTGAACTAAATTGGACCAGCACAGTTTTGAGTGTGGAACACACACCCTAGGGAGAATTATCACCAAAATAGTATAAAACGGAAATAAAAAAGGAAGGTTTGCTTCTGTTTCTTCAGAGGAGCCCCAGTCTTCACCTTCACCTTGGACATCATTGCCTAGATTCTGCAATGGATTCCTCACCCTCCAGCATAGACTCTTTAGCCTCCTGAAACACACTTGCATGAGACACTACACTGAGCTTCAGGCCTTCAGCTGGATCCTTTGGATTTCCAGTACACAGACAGATCTTTTGCTCTCTTCTACACCTGACTCTGTGGGTGGTCACTGTAGACAATTTTGTAAATTCTTACATATTTGTATATCTTGTATTATATCTGCTTCTCTAGGAGGCACTGACTGAATCAGTCACTTACTTACCTGTATTTCTCATTATATACAAAGCTCCCTGAACTGAAGATAGAGATGATTTCATATCTATTGTTTGCTACACTTTACCCAGTAAAGAACAAAATGAGATATGCTTTTTAGAAAGCATATTATACCTGCAGTATAGAGAATGTATGCAAGGCAGAACAAGACTAGAAATGGGAAAATAAAAATTTATTATAGTAGTTTAAGATTGAATTGTGATCTTAACCAGGAAAGTAGCTTTAGGGATAGGAAAAGTGGCCAAATCTTAGAGATATTTACGAAGTACAGTGATAGAATTTGACAGTGGAGACTATGATTGGGTGAGAGGAAGAGAAAAATTAAGAAAATGCTGAATATTGATGAACACTTACTGAAATAGAAAAGATGCAAGAATAGATCTTGAACAAGATAATCAGTTCAGTTTGGGATGTGCTGAGTTTGCTTTGCTTTTAGGATACTGAAAACTGTAGGCCTCTGAGAGGCAGTGAATATGCAGGTCCAGAGATAAGGAAAAATCTAGGTTGGAAACTTGGATTTAACAGTTGTGTCCTAGAAAGAGCGACTGAAGTCATGGGTATAGGTGAGATCCAGAAGGGATATGTGGAATGAAACCATATGTGAGCCCATGACAGAGCTCTCAGAAACATCAACTTCTAAACAATAATGAGAAGCTAGTTCACTGTCGAATGGAAAAGAATGTCCATAGAGGCAGCAAATAGGGCATTTCATGAAGAAAAGATTGGTCAAAAGATGAGTGGCCCAAAATATTCAAGTAAAATGAGGATTTAAAACTTAAGCTAGGAGTATAATCAACGAAAACGAAGGATTTGAGACCTCCAAAATTATGCCCATGAAAGTAATGTAAAAATGAAATAAAAAATCAGAATGAACTTTCAGAACTCTGGAAAATAGACAAAAGTGTTCAGCACCCCAGAAAGCATGTATATATGAATGTGAATGAACAAATGAATAGGTGGATAAATAAATAAATTTTGGTAAAAACAGCAAGCTTTGTAGCATTTTAACTTGTCTATCTCCTGCTCTTCATCTTGACATTGCTTTGAAATTCTATGCAGAATAGCTTACAATTCTATGCAGCCTACCATCCACTGGGAAGAACAGAATGATACTGAAACTTCCATGTCCTCATTCTCAAAGAAACATTGTGTGACTGCCTGTCAATTAGTTACCTGGAAGACTTCACTGATAAGTTAGACAAAATTGACCTGACTCAGGACTTACTGGTACTAAAGATGTCTCTTTGGGTAGATTTGTTAAAAACTATTACAAACAAGTGTTTTAACTTTATAGTTGCCTGAGGCAATGGATAATATTGGGAAAGACAATAAATACACTAACCAAAAGTTTGAAAGTAAAAGAAAGTAAGATGTTATATGAGGTTTTAAAAAGTTCTAATATTTTCCTGAGAATCTAAAAAGCTATGCACAAAAACATAGGGCTGTACACATGCTAGGAAAGAGTTCAAAAGCCCCTAACCTCTCATATCTGGTTG
Organism: Dasyprocta punctata; assembly: GCA_004363535.1. Classification (NCBI taxonomy): domain Eukaryota; kingdom Metazoa; phylum Chordata; class Mammalia; order Rodentia; family Dasyproctidae; genus Dasyprocta; species Dasyprocta punctata. The sequence continues at coordinate 16,576 of RJWM01019746.1, read as the reverse complement.
ATATTAAGGCTCTGCACATGCAGGAACTAAAGACTAAGATAGAGTATTTAGTTATCATGCTGAGTGTTGAATGTATCCCAAAATGTACAGTCTCATAGCAAAGACTGAGTGATTTATTGGTTACAAGAATTTAAGGAAATCTCTTCATATCATTAACTGACAACTAAAATAAACAGATATATCAGTGGCACACAACACCAATAATTTGTAAGATGAACAAACAACAAAAAATACTATAACCAGAAGCAACATAAAACTAGAAAAGAAGAATAGCTGATTTATATATTTTGCTACATTTAAAATGTCTGATTTTCAATTAAAAATTATAAGGCAGGTTAAAAGAAAAAAGAAAGCATGGTTCCATAAAGAATGCAAAAAATATTGCAACCATTGTCAAGCTTCTATCTTCCGGTTTTGTAAACCTGCAATGTTGTGTATTTACTCTAGTTGTTTGCTTGTCTCTTTTGCTTGTTGTTTTTACTATATATGTTGGGTTTTTTTGTTGTTGTTGTAGTTTTTGTTTGTTTTGTTTTTCTTCGCTCAAATAAAAAAAAAAGAAAAGAAAAAGAAATTGTCCTGAAGGGACCTAGATGTTGGGCTTACTAGACAAAGTAAGCTATTCAGCTATTTCAAATATGTTTAAAGAGTTGAAGAAAACCATGTCTAAAAATACAAGAATGTCTAACAAAACATAGATTATCCATAGACACAAGTTATTTTTTTGAAATCAAATTTAAATTCTAGAGTTGAATAGGACAATAACAGAAATAAATTTTTTTCTAGAAAGGCTCAAGAGGACATGTGAGCAGACAGAAGAAGTAATCGATGAATTTTAAGATTGATAATTGAGATTACCTTGTTTGAGGGGTAGAAAGTAAAAAGAATGAAGAAAAATACTTCCTCAGAGACCTGTGAAATACTATCAAGCATAACAAAACATGTATAATAGTAGTCCCAAAAGGAAAAGTGAAGCATAAGGGAATATAAAGAATATTTGAAGAAAATGGCTAAAACATTCAAATTTAATTTAAAACATTACTTTATGTATCCCAGAAACTCAAAAAGATCACACCTAGACAAATATCAACTAAACTGTCAAAAGATAAAGGGAAAATCTTAAAAGTAGCAGCAGAGAAGCAACTCATCGCATATGAGGGCTCTTCAACATCCTCAATAAGAATAACAGCTGACTTCTCAACAGAAATCATGGAGACCAGAAGGAAGTAAAATGATATATTTGAAATTCTGAAAGAAAAAAATCAACCAAGGATTCTAAATCTAGCAAAACTATCACTGAAAAATTAAGTAACTAGATGAGGATAGTATTATGATAATACTCAAACCAGTCAGACATCACACATACGCAGAGACAAAACACACACACCAACATCCTTTATATATACAAATGCAGAAATTCTCAACAAAATATCAAACTGAACCCAGCAGCATTTAAAAAAGATTACACACTATGATGAAGTGAAATTTATTTTGGGAATACAAGGTTAATTCAACATATAAAATTAACGTGATACATATTAATAAATTATAATACAATAAAGGGTAAAATAAGCATATAAACATCTGATACATGCAGAGAAAACACTATGAAATCATCAATACCCTCTCATAACAACAACACTCAACCAACTAGCAAGAGAAGGAATTTCCTCACGCTGATAAAAGGCATCTATGAAAAACTCATAGATAACATTTTACTTACTAATGAAAGACTGAAAACTTTCCTCAAAGATAAGGAATAAGACAAGGATATGTACTCTCACCACTTACATTTCTTTTTAACACTGGACAACCTACATTTTGCAACTTCACAGCCCTCAGAACCTAACAATGAGTCCAGCAATCCCATCCCTTATTTTCTACCGTAAAGTTTTACTGTAGCATAGTAAGAGCCAACTGTGTGTCTCAGTACCTTTCCTTGAGAGATACAGGAAGCAACCTATGTGTTTACCCAGTTGGTATTATGAAAAACAAGGTGTGTGCACATGTCCAAAAGTGTCAAACCAAGAGTTTCACTGATACAATGCTTCATGTAACAGGTTTGGCATGTGTTTACCTGAGCATCACCAAGTGTCCAATAACCCACACCACTCCAGAATTTGTTTTAAAAACTTTTCTTTTGATTTTTCTGGTAGAAGTAGTCCAGTTCAGTACAATGGCACATGAAAAATCAGATTTACAAGCTTTGGAGGAGGTCAAAAGTGAATCATTAGATTAGTCATGCATAGATGATGAAGATGATCCATGATGGTAAAATGCATACTTTCATAACAGAAGAGTGGTGTGGGTGTATGATGATGATGATGATCACTTTGATGTTGCCATGTGAGTCTAAGTTCCTATTACAGTAAAATGGAGCAAGAATCGACTGATACAGACAGGAGATGCAGACCTCCTTATTCAAATGACAATGTGAATACATATTTGACTAGTTGAATGTGAAATGGCCACACAACCAAATGGAACATTGCATCAATGTTAGACCTAGGTCCAAAAATATAGCAAAGGTCTTGGCAGAGGTGAAACATATTGGACAGAATTCCAGTACTTTCAATACTGGAAGTTGTGAAAATGCTGTGAAATGCACAAAGGCTGAAATGCAAGTCAAATGCTCTGCATGCACCAACAGCTATATTCAAACACCTCACTAGCTGCACTGAAAGCATTCATAGGTCTGCTGTACTTAGCAAGGATTTCTCATGGTGACTGCAGGAATGTGAAAGACTTAGAGAAAAGCAACAGGTCAAAATATGGCATAAAAATTGTGTGTTTAGATGCAAAGATTTATTATGTTTTCAATTTAGACATTTATCCTGGATCTCAGCCATCAGGTACTCATTCATACAGTAATAAACTAAATGATATTGTGAACAGACTGGTTGCTGCAATCTTCCAAACTAATAGGAATGTGACATGTAACAAGTGGTTTACCGGTTTCCAACTGATGTTATATTTGCTAACAGAGCACAGGTTGACCAGCAAAGGAACTGTACACAGGAACAAAGAAGAGATTCCAAGTGAAATGCTACAATTTCAAAACAGAAAATTGTAGAGTACAATTTTTGAATTTCAGAAAGATGACTTCATATATGGCAAAAGAGAACAAACTGGTACTGCTGATGTTTCACCATGATGGAAATACTGATAGGGAAACCTCAACAAAATGGAAGCTTGAGATGGAAACATTCTACAATAAAACCAAAGGCAGAGTGGATGCTGTTGATGAGTTAAGCAGCAACTACGTCACCCAAAATACAAAGCACTGGCCAATGGTTGTTTTACTCAGTCCTAAACATGTGTGGCATAAGTAATTTGATAGTTCACAAAGAAAACAAGTGCAAAATATTACAGAGAAATTTTCTTAAAGGATTGGGACAGGAGCTCACAAGAGACCATTTTAAAAAGAAAAACAAAATGTTTCTGCCCAAGGAACAATGCAAAAAAATTGTGGAGCACACTGGTGAGCTGACAGGTGAACACACAGATGCAGCATCACAAAATCCTCCTCTGACAACAGGAAAAGAAAAAAATATGCCAATTGTTCCCTACAAGAAGGGACAGGAAAGCAAAACATATACACTATCAGTGTAAGTGATATTTGTGTATGGAACATGCAGTTGTCCTGTGTAAAGACTGCCTTGCATGTGACAGTTGAAGCAAAGATTACTTCTGTGGTGATCTTTCATTTGTGTTTACATTGCAGTTCACAAAGGTTTTTATTTTTGACGTTATTTTTAGGTTTTGTAAGCAAGCTGATGTGAAAATGTTGGCATCTGTTCTAAGCACTCATTACATATTTGATATTTTATTTTATCGATATCTCCCTGCAAAGAGCATGCTGTGCAATATAGTAGAAAGCTCCTGACAAAACAGAAAGAGAGGTGACAAGACTGCCACATAGGAAAGGAAAGCTAAGCACATGTGCAGTCAGTGCACGAGAGACATATACGTGGAGCATGAGTTGTCATGTGTGAAGATTGCCGTGGGTGTGACAATAGAAGCAAAGTTTATTTTTGTGATAGAGTTCTATTGGTATTTTCATTGTAGTTCATATAGAAATTTATTACTGATACTATATTTTTGGTTTTGTAAGCAGGTACACAGCTGATATGAAAATGTTGATGTCTAAACACACAATCCATATTAAGAATTTAATACTTTATTTTATTGATATTTTATGTTCCTGTTAACTACACACTACATAATATAATAAGAAACTCCTAACAAAATAACAAGACCACTGAGATACCAAGTATATCCTACAAAAAGGCCAGGAAAGCAAAACACATGTGCTGTCAGTGTAAGCGATATGATACATGTGTATGAAATGTGCTGCTGTCATATGTGCAAACTGCCTTCAGTGGGATAGCTGAAGATTTCTTTTGTAAAGTGTCATTGGTATTTTCATTGTAGTTCATATAAGAATTTATTTACGTTGTTCTTCTCTAGACTTTGTATACCAAAATAAATCAATATTGAAAATTTTGATGGTTTTTTATAAATACTCGATAGATATTAAAAATTCAATGCTTTATTTTTGTGATTTTTTCCTTGTTAAGTATTCATTGTTTAATATAGTAAAACTCATAAAGTTAAAATTAGTTCATCAATAGAAATGTTCTAAAGATTAAATATGGGTCTGACAGACCCATGTTTCTGTGCCTATATGACAAAATTAGGGTTAGGCTCTGCAGGTAAGCTGAACACAGGGGCATGTAACTGTAGTCTGTGCTATTCAGGATGCTGAGATGGGAGGATCACTTGAGGCCAGCCTGCACAACACAATGAGATCTCATTTTTTAAAAAACAAAAACTATAGTAATTAAAATAGCAGTGTGATACTGGACACTGGCCTAGTATATAAATATACTCATTGATTGATAGAATAAAAATGACACTCCATAAATAACCTATATATTTATGGTCAATAGATTTTCCACCAGAGTAAAAGACAATTCAACAAGGAAAGAATACTGTTTTCAACCAATCATACTAGGACAACTGGTTATCTACACACAAAAAAAGAATGAATGTGGGCCCCACTTGATCTCATACATAAATCAACTCAAAATAAATAAAAGATGTAATGTAAGAACTAAAACTAAAAGATTCTTAAAAGAAAACAGAGAGATAGAGGTTTATGACCTTGAATTAGGCAAGTTTATCAGATATCACACTTAAAGCACAAGTAACCAATGAAAATATGGATAAATGAACAATCAAAATTAAAAGCATCTGTGCCTCAAAGGGCACTATCTAGAAGGTAAAAATTACTACCAATATAACAATGAATTGGATAAAATATTTGCAAATTACATAGCTGTCTTGGTTACTTTTCTTTCATTGCTGAGACAAAACACCTGACACCCAAAATTAGGGAAGGAAAGGTTTATTTAGTTTACAGTTTTTGGACGTTTCAGTCTATAATCAGCTGACTACAAAGCAGGGTTGCATGGCACCAGGGCAACACTTCAAGGCAGCAGCCAGCAAAAGCAGCAGGAGCACAAAGTGGGGAAGAGTAAACCTCTTTTCTTCCCTTGTATTGTACACAGGCCACCCTTCCTCCAGGGCCAGTGTAGCACTCATAAAATCTCCTTGCCCTCCTCTTACACAGGAGGAGGATATTTACAAAGTAAAAACCGTGGCTCCCTGCTGAGTCTCTTAGTTAAACTTCTAAACTTCTCAAGTTGATACAACGTATCAACCATAATAATACCTTATTAGGGTCTAGTATTCAGAATATGTAAAGAACTCATACAACTCAACAATATAAAGACAATTCAATTTTTAAATGGCCAAGGATTTGAACAGATATTTTTCCAAGAAAATATACTAAAACCAATAAGCACCTGAAAAGATGTTCAATATATGTATTCATTAAGCTAATGTAAATCTAAACCACAATGACATACCACTTTATAACTCACCAGGATGATTAGAGTAAAACAAAACAATACTGTAATCACAATGCTGGAGAAGAGGCAGAGAAACTGGAACCCCTTATAATGCTGGTGGAAATCTAAAATGATGTTGTTGCTATGGAAAACCCTTGGGCAGATTCCCAAAAATGTGAAATGCAGAGTTACTATATGCAGCAATAACACTCATAGAATAGAGCAAAGAGAATTTAAAATTATGTTCACAGAAAAACTTATACATGAATGCTCATACAGCACTATCTGTAACTGACAAAAAGTTGGAACAGCCTATGTGGTGGTGCATGCCTGTAATCTCAGCTCTTGGAAGGCTAATGTAGGAGGATCATGAGTCCAAGTTCAACTTGCGCTACCTAGGGAATTCAAGGCCAATCTGGAATATTTAAGGACTACCTAAAAAAAATGAAAACAATCCAAATGTCCATCATCTAATGAATGAAAAAACAAAATGTAGTAATACACATACAGTAGAATATAATTTGGCCTCTGATATATGTATAATATGAATTAGTGTTAAAAACATGGTTAGTAACAGAAACAAATACACAGGCTACATATTGTAAAAGTCTATTTACATGACATGTGCAAAAATAGGCAAATCCACGAAGACAGAAAATTGATAGATAAAGGTCCACAATATGGTGCTGTGGAATGTACTGTTCTGCTCCCCTGTTCCTGCTTTTGAAAGGTGAGGTGTAGGTTGGGCAATGGATGTCAGGGCCTAGAGAAAAGAGCAATGACTACTAGTGGGTACGAAGTTTCTTTTGAGGGAAGTGAAAATGTTACTGAATTAGACAGTCAGTGATGGTTGTAAAACCACAAACTTGTACACTTTAAATAGGTGAATTTTATGGTATGTAAGTTACAGCTAAATTTCAAACCTTAAAAATTTTTCCAGATCAATATAAGTGAAGTAAAGGAGGTCAAAACCAAGTTGGAATGGGAAAAGGATACAGTGAAAAATGACTCTTCCAAGAAGCTTACCTTTAAAGAAAGAATAGAACAAAAGTTTTGCGGCAGGCTTAAGGAGAGTTTTGTTTTATAGGAAAATTTATGTATTCTCGTAGACTGAGAACGGGTTGGCAGAAATTATTTTTCAAGATACAGAAGAAAGGGAAGCAGGGAGAGAATATGATTAAGTGTAGATCAAAGGAACCAAAGGAAATAGAGGGCATGACTCAGGTACCAAAATTTTAAAAGTAAGGATGCTTGGACCTACCTCCTCTTGGGTTCCGGTACAGCAGAATGGAGCAAGTTCCAGTTTCTAGCAGAGCTCCCAGAAGTCCCTGGGTTCAATTTAACTGGATCAAGTCAGGGTTTGTGTCTTTCTTGAAACAATTACTGTGGTGAGAAGAAAGAATTACATTGATTTGCCCAACTTTTTACCTATTCCAGAACCACTCTCTTGGGTAGATAGAATCGGTGCTCAAAATGTAGGTATGAGTCACATGCTCTACTTCTGCAGCTCTGAGAGAAGTCATTAATTCAGAGGGAGATGGTTGCCCCAAAGGAAATCAGGGAACTATTATCAGAAAAAGAGAAGTGAATGCTATGCAGGCATAAACAATAAATATGGTCTCAATTTCTGTCTATAAAACATGAAGTTCCACTACTGGTAGAAGGGAAAAGTTATACATCATTTTTGGAGAACAAATATAAAGCTTCTATGGAGATTTTAAATACACATACCCTACAACTAGCAATTCCATTCATTGAAATCAACACAAAAGAAATGTTAACAAACGTATACAAAGACGTGAATTATTGCTTCTAATAGTAGAAATGAAAAGTAGGGAACCAACTACATGCCCACCTATAGGAGATGGGTTAAATAAGTTTTAGTAACTTATTCATACTATAGAATATTGTATGTCTGTTTAAAAGATGATTATATCAAAAGACCTCTAAGATACTAACTTTTTAAAAAGAAAAATGAATAGAATATGATGATATTTATACTCTACATATAAATACTTATGTTGGCAGATATATTAGAAAATGTCTAATGCAATGTATCCCAAACTGTTAAGAATAGCTGTACCTAGGAAGGGAAATAGACTGGGCTATAAAGTACATGAAGAAGAAATTTCTTTTTTACTTTAAGTCATCCTTTTTTTACCTTTTTACAATGAGGAATTCATGTGTTATTTGTGTTTTTAACTGTTTAAAAAAATAATCAGATCAGTTTAATTCACTTTCCTTGTATTACTATGGCCAGCCTCTGCACTAGATGCTCAGGCCACAGTGATGAAGGAGGTGGAGGCCCCATCTTGAATCTATAAACCCTAGATGCTTTCCAAGTTCACCTCTTCCCACCTCTGCATCAGTGCTGGTACTTGAAAATAAGCCAAGGTGAGAGTATTGATACCATGAATTGGCAAATGCTACAGATCAGGGATTTTTTTTCTGGAAAGCTGGTTGTTATATATTTATCAACATACCACTGGATAGCCATAAACTGTAATCTGTTTTCTCCTAGAAATTCACTATCTCTATTCCAAAACATTTTTGTTCAGTATTTAGCATCCTGACTTGTACCAATATGTGCCTGTATATAATACAAGCTAAGGTAAAAATTCAAATAAAGTCAAGTGGTTCATTACCTATAAATTTTTTCATAGAATTAATGAATTGTAAAGTTGGAAGGAGCCTTAGAAGGCATCTATCAAGTCTTTTAAAGCAACGAAGGAATGATGATAATAGGAAAAGTACTGACCTCCTATTCCCAAAATAAGGCTCCACTCCCAGTTCTGCACTTTATTAGCTGACGGCCAATCATTAAGTTCCATGAAACTCTCTTAGCCTCCATTTGCTTACACATAAAAAGAGAAAACTCATGCTAACTTCCCGAATTGTTAAGAATTAAATGGGATGATTTATGAATGTAAAGTTCTTGGTAAACTGCAAAACGTTTCACAAATGCATGTTATTTCTGGGCATTTCCAGAGAAGGGGAGCACATATGTTACAAAACTATTTAGTCTGATTTTGACAGCTGTAATTTTCACTCTCCATAACTTCAACTCTTGACTTAAATTCTTCCAACTCAACATAATAATCTTATCTTTTTTCCATATGACAACCATTTAAATATTGAAGACTAGATATCAAGCATCCTCATTATCTCTATCTTCTCAGAGCTAAATAACTTCAGTTTCTTAAAGCATATGGAAGAAACTCTTATCTTCCTAGACTCTCTCTTTTTGATAATTGGGGAGGTATTTTAGAGCTTTGTATTCATTTTCTGTTGCTGCTGTAACAAATCCCAATAAATTCAGTGGCTTAAACAATACACACATACCTCACAGTTTTGTGGGTTAGAAATACAAGAACTGCATTGAGCTGAAGTCTAGGCAGAGCTAAATTCCTTTCTGGAGGTGTTAGGCAAGAACCTGTTTCCTTACAGGGTTCTCTAAACTAGAAAAGGTTATCCAGTTTTTTTTCATTTGCTGGTTGGTTGGTTTTTTTGTTTTGGTTTGGTTTGGTTTTTTGGTTCTCCAGTTTTAAGGATTCATGTGATTATACAGAACCCACCTAAGGGTAATCTAGGAAATTCTCCCCATCTCAATATTCTTAACTTTAATCAGTTGCATAACATCTCTTTTTTTCTACAACATGTACAGGTTCCAGAGTTTAGGGCTTGAACATCTTTTAGCAGAGGTGGGGTAGGGGTGTATTACTTTGCTTACAATAAGCTCCTTCAAGATTTTCATTGTATAATTTCCCCTGATACATTTGTAAATATGATTTCCCATATCCATAATTTTATTTTTAAAATATATATAAAAGTATATTTCCATATTCACTTAATAATATAAATATATACACCTTCACAGTCATGCCCTCCATACAGAAATTTTGGTCAGTAACAGACCACATATACAATCACTGTCCCATAAGATAATGGAAGAAGTGAAAAATTCCTATTACCTAATAACATACATCATAGCCATTGTAACATCATAGGACAATACTTTTCTCAGGTGTTTGTGGTTACAGTATAAACAAACCTACTACACTACCAGCCATAAAATATAGCACATATAAATATATATGGTACATAATAATACTTGATAATAAATTACCATGGCACTGATTTAAGTATTTACTATTTTACACTTTCTGTCATTAGAGTATATTAGAGAATGCACCAGCAGTTCACTTGCCTCTGGATTGCATCAAGAAGTCATGTCAAGTGATTGACCTACTTACACTATGTAGGTTTGTGTAACTACACTCTATGATGTTCACATAATGACAAAATCAACTTAAGATGCACTTCTCAGAATGTTCTCATCATTGAGGGACACATGACTGTACATATATGTATAAATACACATATATGTATGCATCAACTATTCCTCTCTTCCATGATTATTCTGCCTGAATTATTTCAGCCTGTTCATTCCTGTGGTAGGATATGCTATACAGTGAATTATACTTCGAATTTTCAATTCGAATTATGAACTTGTCTTAAATGACAAGGTATCTGCCCACTTATCTCAAGGTTTGCCCACAGAGCATCAAAATACTAGAGAAAAGCAAGTATTCAGTAAATCTTCCACTTTATGTAGTTTCAGGGCTCTGTTATACAGCCAATATGAGGCTGTCCATCTTGCAGTCTTGCCAGAGGAAGGATCCTTGAATGAGAAAAACTGAGCCGAACATCCCTCTAGCTGGCTGGCTAGCTCTCTGTCCTTGAAATGGGCTGTGTTCTATTACACCTTGAGACTGCCTAAGTTCAAATCCTGTCCACTTATTAAGTCTGTGATCTTAATGTATTTAAATCCAGTTCAGTCCTTTAGTTTCCTCAGCAGTAAATTGGAGATAACAGAGCATCTCTCGTATGGCTATTATGAGGAAAAAATAAAGTAATACATGAGAAATATTAGACTAGTTCCCAAGATATTGTAAAACTTCAATACACATTATGGGCATTTGAAAGGGGGAATAAGTCTAAACTCTGACCAGACCACTTACATTATGCCCCAACAAAGACTATTTAATATGTCATGTGGTGAAGGTAGAGAAGAAAAGATAGTTCATATCCACATCGACCCCATTTTACTCTAAAAATACTACATAAGGGGTGAGATGCTTAACACACACCTGATGAAAAATCTCTATATCCATATAAGCCAAATGAGAAATGCCTTGGAAAAATAAAGCCCTTCTTTTTAATACACAGTGGCAACTGAGAAAATTATAATAATTCTATGATCATTTAATAGGTGCCTATGTTATGAAATTGAACTTTTAATTATTATCTTATGAAATTGATCTTTTTATTATTATAACTACTAATACATTAATTACAAATTATACAAATTAATGATCATCACTGTGGCATTTCTGTATTTGCTTACATCAAGCATTGATTATGTCCACCTTCTACCTTTAACCCCTGTTCCCTCCCAGCACCCTTTCCAGTCCCTAGAAGCCCTCTTAATTTCTCTCCCTTTTCTTCCTTTACTACCTTATCTCTAGTAACCATCATTCCATCCCATACTTCTACAAGGTTGACTTATTGGTTTCCACAAGTGAGTAAGAACAGGTTGGTATTGGCTTGTTCCATGCAGCATAGCTCTCCAGTTCCATATATGGCACTGTAAATGACATGATTTCATTCTGAATAATAGTCCATTCTGTAAATAGGTAATCTTTTCTTTATTCATTTATTCACTAATGGGTATCTGGGTTGACCCAATATTTTGGTGAAATTGATCTTTGATCTTTGAATAAATCAGAATGCTATCACAAGGATCTTTCTATCCAGCTGAGTATTTCTCAAATATTTTTAACCCGATCCATAATAACAAATGCAAATCTGCTCTATGACCCAATATTTCATGAAAAATTTGTAATACACTCTACACTTTATTCCTGTCTCTTCTGTTCTCTTTTTCAAAATTCATGTTAAAACACTTCTGACCTCAATAAATTGGTTTTACTTCCCAGTAATGGTCATAGTCCGATGTTTGACCAATTGATACTGAAAAATATCAGTCTGGATATATGACCAATTAACTTCAAAATAAAGGAAAAGTAAGTGTTTAACAGAAGTTCACATCATGAAAACACAGATCAAGTAAACAATTTTAACTGCGGCATCCAGGGTCCACTGTACACAACTATGAACATGAATGGAAATTTAACCAATAAAAGTAAGATGAGGTCATTACTAATCTCCAAACTAGGTGGCAAAGCTTAGTTATAAACTTGGTAGTTAAAAAAGCTTGGTAGTTATCTGCTTTGTGGCTTAAATACTTATCACTTGTCTCTCTTGGATCAGCAATCAACCCATATGGTACTAATGCCCAGTCACTAAAACCACTCACTGTCTAAAATGGTTTCCTCTACCTTTGCTGATTTCCAAGGCTCCCATGTGGTGCTCTAGTTTGCAATTCTGTCCCAAGTCTGGCACACCATTTCCCCATCTTCCCAACATTATATGACATTCATAAACATAGTCAAAACTTGCCCAAAATCTGGCAGTTTAAGAAGGTAAAAGGGGAAGTAGTATTTCACATAAGCATATTTCATCTATATTTAATTGGTAAAGCACTGTTTAATTCATTGATGTTACCACATCCAGATCTTGCCATATCCATTGACCTTCCCAGAGAAAAGAAAATATCAAGCATCTAAAGATTTTGAGACCCACAAATAAACTACTAATAAGAATTTATTGACTTATTCTATGCACTATATATTATATTTTTATTATATCCAGAAAATAATTTTGCTGTAATAGGCCATTCCACATAATAAAAAAAAAAACCTACATGGTGAATTTGTAGAACCATTAATAAAGTCATTTTTATTATCACAATAAATAACTATCTATCCAAATATTTATTTAATAACATTTGTCAAGTTAGGAGCTTGATAGATGATGGAATAGAAATATTCTTCATGTGACTCTGTGAGAAGAGTTAAGAGAACGAATAAATTATATTCCAAGGAGAGAAAGAGAAGAGCTCCAGAGATCAAAAAAGAAATTACAAGAGAGCTAAAAAGCACAGAGAAACAAAAAGACAAAGCAAAGCAAAGTATGAAATAGTCTGCAACACAACATGACTCACAGCGGGAGAGGAGCCTGACTCCCTAAGCACAACGTAAGACTGAAGAGGGCCAGTGGCTCCACTGACAAACGATGGACCAGCAATCCTAACTACAGGAGAAACCCAAGGTTACTGCAAGTTGTCAATAAAATGTAAGGATTTATTTTGAAAGTGACTCCTTGCATGGCAGACTAACTTTGAAGAAAAAATCCACTGCAGTTGTATCTCAGAATGTAACCAGCAGCCATCTTGAGACAGAGATTAGTGTTTGTAACTGAGCTACTGCAGGAATTAAAACTCACAGAACAACAGTCTCTGGAGCACCCTGTCACGGTGGTTGGCTGAGTGACAGTCACAAGTGATAGTCATAGAGGGGAAGGGTTAATCTGAGATATTGTGAGAATGTTAAGCAGCAGGGAGCTTGGACAGTAGAGGGCATCGTATTCAGCAGCACCCCACTCTATGCTAAGCAGTGGTGTCGCTGTGGTTTCTGAGGAGGGTGATCTGGGTTCGAAAGTATTGGGATTGAGCCCAGTGAATTAGTTCCTCTTGCTGTGCCCCCTCCAGCACAAAACTCCGTGATCTGTTTGCTTTTGCCAACTCTATTGCACGTTTGGGGATATGTCTCTGCTTGGATATTTGTCAAAAACTATCTGCATAGGATGGGGATGGGGTGGTTCTGGAACAAGTAGGACACCTCAGTAGCCCACAGGCCACAAAGCTAGTTGGGAGTAGCAGTGACTCCAGCTGCACAGAAAGAAACAAACATTAAAAACCTCTGGAGTGAATATAGCCCGGGGGTAGGCAGCAAACCACTGACCGAACTAATCCAGTGGAAAAGGGAGAGCAAAGTTCACCATTCATACAGCAAGTTGGAGAGAAAATATAACTGATCCCAGGTGTAACTCACTACCTGTCCCCTATAGTTGGTGGACTCCAATATTACAGGTCCTGGAAAGAAACCTTACCAATGCAAACATCTTGGCATGGAAGAATTTTGGGGACTCATTTCTCTCTTTTGTACTTTAATTCTTTTTTTTAATTTTCTTTCCTTTCTGTTGTTTGTTGTTTTCCTCTTACTTGTATCTGATTTTATTTACTTTTTTTTTTTGTACCAGGGATTGAACTCACAACCTTGTGCTTACTAGGCAAGCACTTGAGCCACTGAGCTAAATCCCCAGCCCATTACTTTTTTATTCTTTAATTGTATCTTTTATCTCATGTTCTTTTCTCTTACTCTTATCTTGCTTTTCTTTGTTAATCTTGCTTCTTATTCTGTTTTTCCCTTTCCCATCCCTTCTATTTTTTATTACTATTACTTTGCTACTACTTTTAACCTTTATTAAATTTTGCCTTTTAGTTTACTTTATATTGTAACTGTCCCTCTCTTTTCTATTGTTAAGGTAATATAGTTGTTACTTTTAATCAGTTTTTACTGTATGCACAAATTGACATAAAACACAAAAAATAGGAAAAAACAAGGCAACATGACTCCTCCAAATGTCTACAACTCATCAATAACTGATTGTAAAGATATAAAAATGTATCAAATGCTGGACAAAAATGCAGATTACTTTTTTAAATGATCAGTGACTTCAAAAGTATATAAATAAACAACTGACTGAATTAAGGAAGGCGATGCAGGACATGAACAAGCAATCCAACACAGAAAAGTCTGAGAAGGAACCGAACAGAACTCTTGGAAATGGAAATCTCAGCAAGTAACATCAAACTCAGTAGAAAGCCTTCCCAAAAGACTGGGTCAAGGAGACGACAAAATTTCAGGCTTGAAAACAAAGTTGATGAATCATCACACTCAGTATTAAAAAACAGAGAACAAAGCATCCAAGAACTCTGAAACACAATTGAAAAACAAAACTTAAGGATATTTTTGTTTAAAATGGGGTGCTGAGGTACAGACTAAAGGGATATAAAATTTATTCAGTGAGATTATATTAGAAATTTCCTAAATCTTGGGAAAACATATGGACAGCAAAGTAAAGAAGGCATTTAAAACCCTGAACAGGCATGAGAGAGAGAACCACCCCACATCATCTCTTACAATGCCAAAAACAAAGAAAAGATATCGGCAAGAGAAAAATGCCACTTCGTTTATAAAGGAAAACCCATTAGGATAACCACAAATTGTTCAACAGAAACTTTAACAGCCAGAAGGGTATGAAATGATGTATTTTGAGTCCTGAAAGAAAACAATTGATAACTAGATTATTACATCCAGCAAAGCTATCCTTCAGAAACAAAGGAGAACTGAAGACCTTCCAAATAAGCATGAAAAAAAGGAATTAATGACCTCTAAGCCAGCACTGCAAAAGGTTAAAAAAAAAAAAAAGAATCCTATACAATGAAGAACAGAAGAGCACGTGAAAATGAGGAGAGCATCAAACATTACAAAAACAACAAAATGACACAAAATAGTACGTATCTTTTTATAGTAATTCCAAACGTTAATGGTCTTAATTCTTCAATTAAAAGAGACAGCCTAGTATACTGCATTTAAAAACAAAATATAACTCTTTGTTGCTTACAAGAAATTCACCTCACCCACAAAGATATACACAGAATGAAAGTGAAAATAGAAAGTGATACTCCTTGCAAATGAAATCCAAGAGCGAGGAGGAGTATCTATACCAATATCCAACAAGGCAGACCTCATAACAAACTAGAAAAGAAAAAGAAGAAGGTCACTGCATATTAGTAAAAGAAATAATCCACTAAGATACAGCAATTGTTTTATGAATTGACATACCTAATTTCATAAAACAACCACTACTCAACATAAAAGAACACACAGGCCTCAATATGATAATAGTGAGTGACTTCAACATTCCTTTCTTACCAACACATATGCCATCTAGACAAAAAAAAAATCAACAAAGAAACATTAGAGTTAAACTGCAACATAGATCAAATGGACTTAACAGACATCTATAGAACATTCTACCCAACAACTGAGAATACACATTCTTTTTAGCAGCTTATAGAACTTTCTCCAAAACAGATCATATCTTAGGCCATAAGACAAGTCTTTAAAAATTCAAAAAATTGAAATAATTTCCTGAATGTTATCAGATAATAGTGGAATGAAAATAGAAAACAATAACCAGTGAACCTATCAAAATATACAAATTAAGACACATGAAGAATGAAAAATTCACTTTTGAATGATCATTTTGTACTTGACGAAATCAACAGTGAGTTTTGGGGCTAACCATCCTCCAGCTCATCAAAGAAGCCAAGTCCTGCTGACTCACACCTGACTCCTCTTTTATCAGTACAGTACAGTTAATTCTACCTAGTAAAACCCCTTAAACCTGTATACTTACATCTAAATGCTGACTGATACCTCAAGAAGCTTTCCCTCTCTACATTTTATTTGCAGGTAAAATAAAGAACTATTCACGAGTACTGATCTTACCTGTAGTGTTACTGATACTACTATATTAACCAGGAATGAACTATAGTTCTATGACTCCAAATAGATCCAGTGCTATGATCCTCTATAATGTGTGTGCACACAAGTTATCCCCTCAAAATCTTC